>VYZQ01060789.1:83230-99980 GCA_013400655.1 Mystacornis crossleyi
AGTTAATAGTGAGAAAACAAGGGCAGTAAAGTTACACGATGAGTCCAAGGTCATGGCAGAAGTCTGCAGGAGACCCCAGAACTGAATATAGGTTTCCTGGTGCCCCGGTTTCACAGGGCTCTGGGAGTAATTGTCATTGACCTGCTTTTCTACGGACATCTCCTGTTGTCTTCCAGCAGTGACGGTCTGAGCCTGCAGCTGCTGACACATGATGCAGCCACCAAGGACAATGCCACCGGCAGCAGAGAGACCTTGAGCAAGACCTCTTGCACCCTGTCCCTGCAGCGTGCGTGCAAAGTTCTTTGTGACTTTGCTGGTTGGGAAACACCTGTGTTTTCCCCAGTAAAGCCTTGTAGTCGATCAGTAGCAGGTTTAGGTTTTGTCACAGAGCAGCTTCATGTGGGTGTGACAATAGTGAGGGTTTCCATCAAGGAAGCTGTGCTGCCACAAGTTACCGTTTATTATTTAAATATCTTGACTCTGACAGGTAAACTGGGAGTTCTGGGGTTTTAAAATGCTTGTCTCCTCTGTGTTGTAAGAAAAAATTTCCAGAATGGTCTTCTCATCTGCATGGCTGCAGCTCTGAGCTGTTTGTTTTCCTTGGTTCTCCTGTTTATACCCCTTCTTCCCAAAACAAAAGCTTTTGCTCTGGTAAGGTAGTCATGGTGCGCCGCACAGAGCAGGTCCTTGTTCCTGGAGCTCATGGCTCTCTGTTAGGAAAGCTGCTTTGGCCCTGGATTTAGGGGATGGGAAGAGGTGGAGAGGGGGAACAGGCTGGACAATTCCACTGGACCATTTGAAACTGGACCATTTACTGCACAAAGTCAAAGTGAAGGGAAGGGTCATCTTCTTGTCTTCATGATGTCATAGCCTGTAGAGAGCATGATAAAAGCACAGAGGACAGCACATCTCAGAGCTGTCTCTCTGCACCTGGGGCTAATTTTTGCCACATCTCTTCTGGGAACACTTCGTGGGCTGCAAAGGGAGATGCAGTCCTTGGAATGAGGCACTCCTGCAGCTTTGTTTGGAGTCCTGCAGTCTCTGAAAATTTCCCCTGAGGAAAGTCAAAGGACCTTAAAGTTAGAAAAAACAAAGGAAAAGCTCCTAAGAAAAGAAAACAGTGCCCATGCTCGTAGGTCTCCTGTTACAGAGAAAAATCTGAAAACGTGAGCTGAACGTAGCTCCACAGTCAGACACCAGAAAGCAAACATGATTTTTGAGACAATATGAGGGATGCCTTGGGCTGTATTCACCATTAACAATAAATGATGGCTGGCAGCCCAAATTCATGTCTAAGGGGGATTGCCCAGAGGGTTGGTGTAACACGTGAAGCCATTAGTCTGTGATCTGGCAAATCTGAGGGCTGAGCTTCTCATCATCAGTGCAGCTTTCAGGGTCTTCCTTTGCTCCTGCAGCATCTTGCCCTCTGCCTGTTAGACAGCAAGTTCTTTGGGCAGATGTTGCTTCTTGTTTTGTCTTTGCCCAGTGATCAGATCAGTGTAGTTGTGGTCTCAGGTTGCTACTGCAGTGCAGACTGTGACTGCCAGGAGAAGGGCACAGATGAAAGAAAGCAGAGGAGGCAGGAAAGCAATTCTGCCTTTTGATGGTCAGTGTGCACAGCTGCTTGAGCCCTGCTCCCCTGCGAAGCCCACAGTCCTGCAACTGCCTGAGGAGATCTCCCTCTCCCAGCTCTTTCCAGAGAAGGGGACCATAGTCAGACATTCTTGAGTTTAGCGCTTCATCCTTGAAATGGCTGAAAGAACTAAATGTGGCAGAGAGGGAAGCATACAAATGGAGTTTGCAGAAGAGAAAAGAGCACTAAAGCCACTGTCCTGCCATGTAGGACCCCTGAGATGGGTGAAAATCAGTGTGATGGGGCAGGGTGGCTCAATGGAACAACAGAGGAGAGAACCATTATTGTCCCCCTGCAAGGAGACGGGCAAGGAAAGGAGAAGGGCATGGATCAAAAGCTGATGGTGGTTGTGTAGGTATCTGGACAGGAGCACAGTGGGGCTGCATGAACCCAGCAAGCAGTAGAACATCCCATGTGTCACAGCAGGCAGGTTCAGGTCAGGATCCTGCAGGACACGGTAGAGCAGGTCTGCATGCCTGGGCAAGCAGGGAACACCAGGACTTGGCTCCTTGGGAGATGAAGAGCAGCGCCTGCAAGTCTGGCCTGCAAGTGGCCATTATGGACAGAAATTGTGGAAAACAGAAACGCACAAACATGAGCAAGACAGGACAGATGGGGGAAATACAGATGAAGTAATTTACAGGGAAGAGGAAAGAAAAAACACAGAAACATGCTGCACACCAGCCAGCTCTTCAGCAGCAGCACTGCAGCGTGTCATCACTGTGACAAGGGAATGGGAAGTTGTGCTCTGCTCAATGCAAGTTATTGCTGCTTTATGCCTATATAATTCTCTCTGGCCTCAGAACCTCCCTGATCGGGAGTTCTCTGTTTATGTTCTGTGTCCCATCAGCAGTGCCGCTGCTCAGTGCCAGAACCTTCCTGCCATTCCTACAGAACTTGTCGCAGGCTTGGAGTCTCATTTCTGGATATGATCATTCATCAGTGCTTTTTACAGGGAAATCAAGCAGATTTTTTCATAATTTGGTGGGGTTTGAAGTAACTAGGTGCATTAATTACTCCCCAAAAGACTGTAACAGGTTTTGTCTTAGATCCAGTTGCCGGGAAAATATTTAGGAACATATGCTGAAATCACCACATACCTGAAGTTTACCATAACTAACTAGCCACAGATGTGCTATTAAACTCCTGCTTATTTTTTCCTCTTGTCCATCCTATATGGCATGTTACAGCCATGATATATTGAACTTACTTAGAACAGCTGCTAGTCATAAACAAAATAGCTATTACCTTTTTGCAAGAAAAAATTCATATTGCCTGTCCTGACAGTAATCACCTGTTTATGCAATTGGCACCTCTTTTTAGCTTGGAACAGAGAAACTTCAGATATTTTATTGCTACATCAAGGGAAACACTAAGCATTGCTGTGGAGAAGGGAGGTTTTCATTTGCCAGTTCTCTGCTGCTTCTTTAGCTGTATTTTGACTCGGTATTCAGGGATTCGTTTCTTGAACTGCTTTATTGCTTCCTAGGCATCCCCAAAAAGTAGATGGGGTGGGTGTGCATTGAATAGAGGGAAATAGTTCATGATGTCAAGTGGTGACATCATTCTGCAAAGATGATTTAATTCACAGCAGTTGGTGTCTGTGCAAGGTGTTGTGCCAGAGGCTGCTGGGGAGCAGAAATAGTGCACTGTTGGAGAGTACTTTCCTTTAAGTGTAAGGACTCAGCTATCATGTCTGTCAGATATACCTTAAAGTCCTAAAGTATGACACATGAAAGTGTGCTGCAGGAGGAAAAATGGGGGGGAAAAGCTAAAAATAAAAGACTAGCGAATACAGAGGAAGCGTACATCCATATCATGTGTGCTCCTGAACACTGTGAAGGCTGACGAAAAGGCTGAGGGGTGTGGCACAGAAATTACTCCGCAGAATTTAGGTGGTTTACATTTGGGAAAATTAGGTAGTGCTTCTAAAACTTTTGAAGTGCTAAATATTGTTAAAACAATCCTTACAGCTCTTTTATTCAAGGACTTGGCTCAGGGTATTCAGAAAATAACTAATGAGTTTCTCATCCTAACACCCAAGAGAGACGGGAAGTTATCGCAGTAATTACCCCTGTCACCCAGCTGAGGAACAGAACAGTTGAGCCTTGTTTTTCAGGGGTGTTTCTTGACCAAAATATTTGTACAGTCATTCAGCTGAAAAACTCTTGAGAAGGATTAGAAGCTCCAGCTGGCCTCTCAGCAAGGTGTCGAGGGGAGGAAGAATCATCCCCCAAAGGTAGGGCAAGATGAAAGAAGAAAAGTTACTCAGTAGCAAAGCATGTTGGTGTCGGATCTATCCTACTTTTCTTAGTCTAAAATTTGAATGCTTACTACTCCAGAGAAGACTAATTCCTGCATTCGCCTAATAGAGTACTATAGATTGGATGCATTATGTACCAGGGTACAAAATGGTACAATACAGATGTTATGGCAGCTCCATCCATCTCCACGAGGCTACACATGGAGGCTCAGCTGTGACTGCCACATTAGCATTCCTGCAAGAGATGTGAATTTCACTTGCTAAGGAGGGGAGTCTCACAGACACTGGGAAGTGAGAGGTGTGCAGCTCGGACAAGGTCTTTTTCCAAGCGCAGGTTTGAGCTTGATTTCTGTAATAAGAAGAAATTAGTAGGAGCTGTGGATCCCATTAACATCATTGTGTGGACTATTGCATGAGGAAAACAGACTTCAAATAAGCTGAAAGCAGAGCAGCCTTTGGTCAGATCCCATGAGTTGATGATGTCTGGGGAAATGCTCACTTCACATTTACTTGTGAGTGCTCAGCAGCCACCGGGCTATGTTTGATGTCCAGTGTAGGTCTAGTCGAGCAGTGAGTTCCACCCTGTCCTCCCATCAAATGTCTGGCTACAGCTCAGCACCACCCTGCTGTGACTCCAGACTTATTGTGTCAAATTCAGATCTGACCTGCTGGAGTCACAGTGAGGACTGAAAACAAACTGAGGCTACCCACAGGCATTCGCTAAAAATTCTTTGCCTTTTTCATGAAATGAATTTCAAATTTACTTGGGGGGGGGGGAAGAGCAACTTCATCTTCAAAACATCTTCAGTCATATTCTTACTAATACAGATAATTTAACTTGCAAATGCATAATGGGTGCTGAGCAGGTCTTTATTTGGGAGAATAGACTCTGAAATAGTGGAGAACCCGGGGGAGGAGAAGCACGAAAGCCAGAGTGATAAAGGTATGTGAAGTAATGTAGAAATCAGAGAGGTCTTTTGGGAATGTCTCCTCCCTTTCCTGAGCATATATGTATTAACAATATGCTGGCAGATGGCAAATACAGTACAGATAAAAGGATTCTTATTTATTTACACTGATATGTCTAGGCTGTAAAATTACTGCTATTAAGAGGCAACAAGAAGCTCTGGAATTTATTAGGAACAAAATTAAATATATGCTGATGGCAGAAGAACCTACAGCTACAGCAGTAAATTTCAAGAAACAGAGTCTGGAAAGATTTTACTCTTCAAAACTTTGGTCAGACTCTGATTATTGGGAAAATAAAGGAAAGCTGTCCTGGAGCAGGGTACCCCCTTGTGCCAAGCCCGGTCACAGCCATACAGAGAGGCTCAGGGGTGCTGAGGCATCTGTGTGCAACTGGCAAGGGCACGCAGCAGGGGGGGCAGTCGGGTCAGTGGCCATGGACACTGTGGGCCTGCCATTGCCACGGTGGTCCTCCTGCTTGCCCTCAGGAGGCTGGAGACAAACGCCTGAGTGACAGTCCTTCCCCCAGCACTTGCCATACTTTGGGTACCACTCATGCTGGAGCCTCTGCAGCGAGACCTTCCCTGGGGAGCGCAGGTTCCCCCGGGGAGGGGAGAGCATCCTTCAAAACCGTGTGTTTTAATACACAATAAAAACTCTCTTTTTATAAATGCTTTGTGTCATAGTTTTCACTAGGTCCATAAAGACTGAATTAATAGCTATTTAACTCATCAATTTAAGCTTTTAGCTGTGGTAATACAAGTTTTCAAATCTTAAGTTTCAGAAGGCAGCACTGCCCTTTCTGAAATACTGCCTCCCTCCAGTGGATCTTCATGAGCTGGTTTTATGAGATCAAGGGGAGAAAGCTATCTACAGTGAGTTGTTTGGGTTTTTTAAATAAGAGAATTTGAGCACAGTAGCAAGGGCAAAGAGTGAAGAAAGGCTTGTTTGTAATGGGAACACTCAAAAAGTTCAACAAGAGTTTGAAAGACCCCTTCCTGTCAGTGCATTCCTACAGAGAGCCTCACCCAAAAAGCTGAAATTACAGTCCTTCTTGGTTAAAGAAAAAAATAGGAGAATGACTTGTAATTTTTGAACCAGAAAAGCTATGTTTATCTTCCAAAAAACAGCCCCTTGAAGATGTGACTGTCATGCAGGGTTAAAGAGCAGGCAGAAAGCCCACAGACGGATGGGCCTTGGCCGCTCAGCACCCAGCACCAGGCATCTGTCTCCTCGGGTGAGGGGATGCTCCTGTTATCTATCTGATATATAACAGAGTATTGAGGCTTTCTGTATCCAAACACATCTTGACACTGGAGATTGCACAGATCCCAGGGCTCTGGAGGGAGGCCAGGGCCGTGCACCCGCCCCAGAGCATCTCACCGCCACGGGAGCAGCAGAGGCGGCGTGGGGAATCGTTATCAGGGAGCAGTGACATGTCACGGCCGTCTCGGATGGGCCGCAGGGTCAAAGGCTTATGACTCAAATCCATTCTTCACAGAAAAATCCTTTCCAAATGCCTGACTACGCTATGAAATCACACAGGGAGTGTGCTGTTATCTGCAGGGGTGGTACAGACCCACCTCTGCTTCATGCAGAAAACCGAAAAACGAAAAATGCAGCTGGGCAGAGCATCCCTGCTGTACAGAGTCAGCTTTCCAAGCTGCTTTCCTTCCTTTCTACCTGCTTATAGATAGGTTTAGTGGAGTGAGTGGGGATATGTTTCAGCCCTACAGTAATAAACTTGCCTTGTGCATGTATATTTTAGTCTTGAATTTAACTCTTATTTACTCTCTTATTCTTTTATGTGTACTTCTGCACGTACCAATGTCATCCTCATTTCTTATCTACTCTCCACTGGAATTGCGTGTTGAAGAGAGAGGAGAGGAGATATTTTTTGGAAAAGTACTGGTACCAAGAACTTACCTGAGCAGTATTACAGAAACACAGTTTCGCTTGAGAACCTTTTAAGTTACAGCAACTGTGCAAAGGATTGCAGTACCAACACCAGAATGTCAGCCTGCACCATGAAGGTTTGCAGGTCTGTAGGGGCTGCATTTGGATTTGAAAGTCACTGAAATCTATTAGTTATGTTGTAGAAGTTTATACTGATATTACAAAGATATCTTGCTTGGAAGGCAGAGAAATTCAAGCTCTCCTACCAGAAGACTTTCCTTATCAAGCTGACTTTTTCTATTTCTCTCCTTCTAGGACCAGAGAGAAAATGGAACCAAACACCAAAATAAAAGAAGATTTTTTTTAGGCAGAGCCTCATTCAGATTAATCTAAAGGCATCCATGTGTATTTTACTAGGTGGGTTTGTTCTGATGTCACCTTCTCTACAATTTATGCAGCCCCCAATTCACTAAAGGACTTCGAGATTCATCAGTGGAAATTACACCTCTACCTCACCATATTTTCTCTATTTCAGATGAGAAACAGACACCACCGAAGCCTTATTTACCACATCCTTTCCTTCCCTGGATCAAGCTTTACCCCTGACATTTGGGCACATTGCAGCACTGTCATACAAAAACATCATGCAGGCATCCCTTAGAGGAGACAGGCTGTTTAAAGACCAGGGTGCTCTGGGACAGTCATACCACTTTTTAATTACACTCTTTAATTGCACTGCCACTGTGCCCAAACCCAGTCACCCCCTCAGGCAAGTCCCTCTTCTGGGGGTCCCACATTCCCCTGTCTCGATGTGAGACCTCATAAGATCTGCCTTCACCTGACAAAGACCTGAACCTAGAAGGAGATCCTTTGTTCAAGCTGTTTTGGAGTGCTCTGGGAGAAAAGCAGCCAGCCAGCCTCCGAATGAACGGCTGTTTGAAAGGAGATGAAACCCTCCCCTGTATGTGCAACTCACAGGCAGGCAGCCTACATCAGAGAAGTCAAGCTGCATCCGCTCCAAGGGGAAAGTTAAAATAGAACTGAATCTTCTTACTTCAGCTCTGTCTTTTGTTGTGCCCTGCAGGCAGTGTTCACCTGAATGTCTATCCTCCAAAGTCAGAGTATGCTTGCCTAAAGTGAAAAATGGCACACACAGCCCTATCTTTTTATTCTCATCATTTCTAGAAGAGCCTCTGTTGTCCTTCTATTTAACATGAACTTAATGGTCATGAGGAGCACCACTAACCATGTAGGTACTTGACATGTTTCAGAAGGGAAGCTGAAGAGCAAGTTGCAAAAGTTGTTGGGTCCTTACAAGTGGCCACTCCATATTTGAAAACAGAGGCAAACAATCCCTACAGAAATAACAATACTGCTTTAAGATGCTGTCCTCCTCTGCCCGCCAGGATCCACCTTCCCCTCTAACAGAGTCAGATGTATGGACAGTGGGACCTGCATGCCCATTTCAACACCAAGTCAGTGGTTCTAGCCTGGATAGATTTCTGGACTGCACTGGGGTGGTGGTTTTGCTGGTGAAGGAAGTTCTGCTGAGGTGTGTTTCCTTGTACAGGTGAAGGAAACGGCTTGAGACAATGATGCCGTAACCCAGTACAGCTGTTTCTGCAGTGATCATTTGTTCACATTCGAGGATGCATTAAAATAGCAGCTTGGAGCATTTCTGTTGCTGCTTATCCTCTGACTGGGCTGTTGTTAATGCAACACTCACTCAATGAAGTGTTTGGGATGAAGTCCAAAAAAGCACTTAGGTGCCTAAATCCAAGACAGTGATTCAGAGCTGCCTAAGGACTTAGGTTCCACCTTTTGTACACCCCTTCCCTGAACCTCTTTAAAAACCTGGACTTCTGCAGTAGGTTGACTCTAGGTTCTGTTGTCTTGACTGGGCTTGGCCACCAGAGCCTGCCTGCTGTGCCTGTGCTGTCCAGCCATGGAGATGGGTGGCTGTGTTTGGGGTACTCAGATGCTCTGTGGATGTGCCTGAGCTCTGAATTCAGCAACCACAGCTGCTCTTGGCCAAACTGTGGCCAATGCTGGTCTTTCCAGCCGGTATAGCCACCGTGGGGTTCTTTGCAGCCAGATGGTCATGAAGAGAGCAGCACAAACGCGATGAGGGAGGAGGCAGCCACTAGCCTGGCTTCAGTGTGTTTCCCCCATGTAACACTCTTCTTCTCCCACTCTCTGACAGGGCTCAACAGTAGAGGTGATGAAGATACCCTTCACAGAAAATGGGTGATCTCTCCTCCACTATTCTTACTACTGGTGGCCTGATAGGGAATGGTGGAGTCAGGTCTGGCATCTGCTGCTTGTGTGGAAACTGGATGGGTCATGGGATGTCAGGTTCAAATCCACTCATACTGCCACCCATCAATATAAATCTACACAAGAATAGCTTAAAGGCATTCCTAACAAGGTGCAAAATTCCTCCAATAGCCAACTCCTCTATTGCGTTGCAGAGTATATCTGTCCATGTGCCTTTTTTCTCAAGATGGAGCTCAAAATAGTTACAGAAACCTGGTTATGAAATTCCAGTGACTTAGAGGGAGTGAGGAAGAGCATAGTTACTCCTCTACTACAGCTTATTCACCTTGCTCCTGAAAAAGCCACTTACTACCAAGAAAACTCTGAGTAGATGACAAACTGAGGCACACAGTTCCCAGTGCTGGGAACTGGTTATTTTGGATGGCAGCATATCTTGCTGCACCATGTTTGGGTGCTCTGACAGACATCTCTTGACCACATTCACATGTCTTGACATGAGACCATTAAGCTTTGCCAGGCTTCTCCTCTTGTCTGATAAAGCAGTTAGGGCTCTGTGTGACAGACACTTGCACTTTTCAAATACATATCTCAGGTACGGCTCTACATGCACAAGCTGTTTTCCTCATTAAGCCCTTCTGTTACTGCTCTTTACCTAAATCCAAGCTGGGCTGTAAAAGGCTTAATCGATGTAACACATTCACTCCTTATGATGTCAGGGAGCCACTATACCTATCTAACAGATGAGCTGATCTGCTAGCCAGTAAATTTGGGACGACAAGCAAGGTTTATCATGTTAAACCAGATGCCATCAGCACCCTTCAGTTCTGCAAAAATGCTCTAGTTCTTCAAAAAGCTATTACTGAGGTATTTAAGGAAAACATGAGATCTGAGCCACTTCCTGCTCCAGCCTTCTGCAGTTGGCACCTCTTTCCACAATCAGGAGAAGAGCCCGATGTGGAAGCATGTTTCTGAAATGATTTCAAGGATGAGATTTGGTGTCTTCTCTGCCTACATGTGTCCTCAGCAGGAAAACTGCAGAGCAGCAGAAGAGGGAAGATGAGAGCTACTGTGGGACAGAAATCTCCTGTAGATGTGTCCGTGCATGTGTGTCTGGCTGGGCCCCATCCTCCAGCCATGCTGTGATCCATATTTCAAAGGGACCATGATTCCTACTCAAATTACTGCTGCTGGCAGAACAGCAGAGCTGGCAAGTGAGCTTTCAGGAATGTCTTTATCCTTCACGATCCATATGAAATAGGTCCAAGTAGTAATATTTTTGGAGAGCCAGATACACAGATTTTGCAAAGGTTGGGAGCAGCAAAGCACACTATTAATAACACAGTCACAGTGCTCTTGGTTTTGGTCTTGCTGTGATAATTATAAGCAGCAGTTTTCTTTCGTCTGGTCAAAGTTTCTGCTGCTTCAAATTTAGAGCTGTCAGAGACAGCTGAGCAAGAGGGCTTGGTTCAGTGGACAGCAGTATCTGATTCAGTGAGTGCCATCATTCTGCTTTGGTAAGGTCAGTGGAAGAATAAAGAGGAGCTTGTCCGAGGACCTGCTCTCCCATCCACTGTTAACACTATCGTAGCTCAGAGTAGCCTACCAGTGGTGTCTTGGCTTAGAGATAAAAATGGATGTTTTTTCTTTTGATATATATAAGCATATCCATCACTGTATACAATGGTAAAAGCTAGAACTACTTTAATTGTCATATTTATTTTATTTTATTACTGCTGACTTATTTTAACATGGTACCTTCAACAGAGAGAAAAAAAGGACATACTCTCAAAATACTGGGCATTAAATACAAAGAAGAAGTTACTCTTAATTGTCTTTTTTTGCTCAGCCAAACGTGAAAAAAAAAGTGCCTTCTGGTGGCATGAACCTGCCTAGGAGTGGGGATTTTGTTCTGATAGTCAATAATTTTCACTTCACATTTTCAACTGGTACATCACAACAGCTACCATTAAGAATCAAAGTCTTGATGTTCCAGAGGCCAAAGCACCCACCATTTCACCTCATTTGTAATTTAACAGGTTTATCATTTACACTATGATGTCTCTTTTAAAGGAAATCCCAGTGGAATTAACCAATATTAAATTTCAGGTGCAGGAGGAAAATGTGCAGTGGAGCATATTTATGCTAGAGACAGACTTGTGTGCCTGGGTACGCTGCAGTGGATATTGCTGAAAAGGGCAGCTTTTCTGCAAAGTTCTGTTATATCCCCTCAGCAGGAAACAATTATCTGTAATACCAATTTCCCGCAGAATTTTGCAAATCCTTCCCTACAGGGACTTCACCTTTCTTTGTTTCCCCTGCACAGCACAGAAAGTCTGAGTGCAGTGATTCAAAATCAGATCTGACTCATTTTTATTTTCAGCCTCTGGCAGCTGAAGGGAATAATCTCATTTTTTACTAGAATGAGATGAGCAAACAGGGTAAGGGCTGGTGATCTGAATCCCAAGAGGACCTCCAACAGTGCCTGCCCATTGCATCCATTTCGTGATGAGATGCCCAAAAGGAGGGGTGGAGGATGCAGCGGGGTGGTCCCTGCCCTAGGGGCACTCATGTCTTGGAAGGAGAAGGGGCCCAAATTCAGGCATGGCAGAGCCCCAAAATATCTGTGGGAAGGGGCACTGTCATAACCAGTGCCTGCCTGGAGACGGCCCTTGCAACACCTGCTGTCACCCCATATGTCCTCTGACGACCATGAAATCCCCGTGGCAGAGCCCCTGGCTGCCTTCAACCCCTTCTTTTTCTCTTTCAGCTGCAGCGTTGTGGTGTTTTGAGGAGGATTACAACCATGGTAACCAGGAGTCACATTTTCAGCAGTTTTCTGCATTTTTTGTCTTTGTCCCTGTCCCCTCTTCCAAAGCAAGGTATCTCCCTGCACGGCTTCCTGACAGTGTGGGCACAGCCCTGCCTGTGCAAGCAGTCCTAGAACCCATGGCATATGGGGGGGTTCTGCCTTTTTCTCCCACCCTGGAGAGAAACTCTGAGCTCAGCGTGGGGGTGCTCAGACTCCATACCGGGCAGGACATGCCCAGGAAAAGAGAATGTGTGGGGTTCACTGGTGGGCATACAGAGCAGGGACGCTCTCCTCAAGGAGTCAGCATATTCAGAGTTATTGTATAAGAAGGGTTCCTTGCATAATCCACTTTGTTCCACCTCTACAGATATTTTTAGAGGGCCTTGGCTACGTGGTTAGGGATGCAGGTATGGTGAGCCTGGGATGGTCCATTTTCCTGTCCCCAGAGTCTGGAAGCCCAGCAGCAGTGGGGCCTGGCCCACTGACTGACAGGGACAGGTAACAAGTTGGATTATTTAGCTGCATTTCGCACCAAGAGGAGGCTTGTGAGGTTGTGCTGTCAGTCCATCTGCACGAGGCAGCGTGTGGCTCTGCTACAGCCAGAGGTGTTTGCAGGCCATTAAGTCCCCGTGGGTTTGGGACACGCGCAGAGCTGGCTTTGTCCCAGCACCAGCTGCCCTTTGCCCAGGCAGGGGTGTGCCCAAGGCACAGCTGAGGCAGCCCCAAAGGCCAGACCCTGCAGGAAACCAATCTTACAGGCTCCCACAGGCCACTCCATCACTGTTTGTCCCTCTTCATCCCCAGCTGTTTATTAACTCCAGCTCAGCTGACCTGACATTCAGGTAAGCCAAATCTGATTTTCCAGCTGAGGGAGCCCTCAGATCTTTACTGTTTCCAAACAGATTTCATCAAGGAAAGCAGCATGCCCAGCTGCCAGCTAGATGAAACTCAGACCTTTGCAAAGCCCTGGCTGAGAAACAGGGAGGAGGAGTACAGGAGCAGCCCTGGATACAGCACATGGCTGGGGGTCTGACCTGGGATATCCCATTGGGGCCCATGGGTGGCCCAGGGTGCAGCTTCAGCCCTCTCCAAAATGCAGAGTGCATCAGAATGGTGTTGGTGTTGAGGTCCTGGGGCCCCAGGACCACTCAGGTGAACTGGTTTGGTGAGGCAGGAAAGGCAGGAGCGGCCCAGCCTTTGGGGGTACAAGAGAGGTGGACAAACAAGGTAAAGAAATCCCTAAAATATAAAGAACACCCTTTGATATTTTTTGAATTTTTAGGTATCTGGTACTAAAGATGGACAAATGAAATCCAAATTTCTTAAGGTTTTTTTAATCAAAAACTGTTGACCTAGATTGTCTTTTTAAAATACACTGCAAAACATTTGTTCAAAAGCAATATTTGTGTGCAACAAGTGACTTAAAAAAAAAAAACAGTGATAAAATTCTAATTTTGCAAAGAACATTTTTGAGTCACAAAATCTGAGTAGCTCTGCTCTCCACTGCAGATGCTTTCAGACCTGCCCAAAGCACGTACATGTGCATATGGAGCTGTGATTTGCCATTCTTTAGGATGTCTTTGTTGTTGGCCTTGAAGCTGCAGGAGATTTGCCTTGTTTTCACAGCAGAAGTGAGTACAGAGTAGGCTGCCATTGTCCAAGAAGTGTGAGTCCTACAGTGGAGACACACAAACCCTCAGCACAGAAATTCAAAGCTATGGAGCAAATTCTGCAGGGCTGTTAATATAATCTGATATTCAGCCCTGATCGTCCATTTGTATTCGTGGTCTTTTTACTTGCTAGACCTCTCTAGCAATCTTTAATTTTAAAAAATTCCTTTTCCTCTTGAAGTCTCAGATGAATGGAGTAAAAATGTCATTTGCATGATAATCAAGGTCTCCTTCAAGGAAAGAGTAGAATATGGATAAGTTAGCAACTTGGCAAGAGTGGGAATATCCATCAAAAGCTTGTCCTCTTAATTCCAGAGTCCAGGTGATCACAGTGTTAATTTTGTAGAAGCCAGGAGAGAAACAGCCAAGTGAAGATGCCCCACCTTGCTCTTCTTGCCCTCACACTGCTGTGTTGCAGTGGGGTGGCTGCAACCTTTCCCTGGGAGACAGCCTTNTGCCCCAGGAGCCAAGTGAAGATGCCCCACCTTGCTCTTCTTACCTCTTCACTGCTGAAGTCTGTAAAAGGGATTGGTGGCACCAGATCTCGACATCTTTTTGGATTTCTATTTTTCAGTGTCAGAGCTTAACTGTTTTTTTAAATTTGAACATTTTTCATTCGGTTGTAACATAGTTGTGATGTCCCATGCTGTGCCGCAACATTTACAAAAATCAACAACAGTCCAAGTCCTGTGTTGACTCGGAGCACTCCTGGTTATTTCCAAGTGCCATAGGAGAAGCAGGGATCACAGCCTTCCTCCTCAACGCATCCTTGAGTGGGATGTAATTCCTGAACTGGGTTTTCTGCTGGGCATGCTCTGACTCACAGCCAGAGCCAACCCAGCCTATGACAACTTCATAATAGTGGAAGCTTATCTGCCAGCAGTGCCAATAAAAATAAATCACCTACTTGCCTTATGCTCTGTGTAGATGAAAACAGAGTCATCAATGGTCTTGTGTACTTCTACATTAACTCAACACCCACAGCATTCCTTTTTTAAAATCAAGTTGCAGGGTTTTGAGAAGTCTACTATGTAGGAGTATGGAGAGCCAGTGTGTATGAATTATGAGGTTACAATACATTCATTGTTTGTTTAAATACTGTTTTTTCAAATTAGGTTTGCATGTTTGAGTGTAATGTTCTCATTGACTACAGCAATGCACAATAGACCACCCACAATTTGAGACGGTGCCACGAATTTGTCCCTCTGTAGGCAGACACCACTTAGTTTTTCATCCCCATTCTGTCAATATATCTTCAGCCTGGCCTGATTTGTTCTTTCTAGATGAGCTGGAAAAACATGTGGATCACATAATTTTCTGTAGTGACCTCTTTTACAGTTAAAAGATGATTTTAAATTGAAAGTCCTCAAAGCCTGTAGAGTTGAGACCTGTACCACTGATCCAAAATTCAGCATTTCCCACTCATTCAGTGTGGGAGTAAATCAAAATTTACTTCTCTGAAGTCAGAGATTTACATAACTTTAAAGCAGGGATGAGTGAACATACCTCATCTGTCAAGGGGGAGCCATGTAGCAGGTTAATTCTTTTATGATATACTGGGGTCTCAGCTGCTTTGGTGTAGTTTTGTCATCATCCCTATTACCAGTCCTCCTACATTCATAGAAAAGTAAGTGAGCAGGCAGCCAAATACGTTGCAGTGTGTGGAGGAATCACTTCCTCTCATGTTGCATTGAGATAAAATTACATAACTCAAAGCCACCAAGGGAACAACCCCTGGTTGTATTTCCATCTGGAACATATGTCCTTGCCCCTTCCCCAGCACTTGTAGGGGAGATGCTTGGACAGGTTGTTATTTATGTCAGCACAAACTGGTGGTACCAGGCACGTCTCTGTGGTGGTGGAGGAAAGTATTAGCTCCAGCATCATTGTGAAGCATATGTATGTGATGAGATAATAGACATCTGGCAGTGAGTGGCTACTGGAGCTCTGTAAACCCCTTGGCTTGTAGTTCCATGCAGAAAAGCTGCCTCCAGCACAGTATATGACTGTATAAGCTGGAGTAATAAATTAAAGACTGTGTTGGTCCTTACAAGGCACTGAGCTGTGTAATACTGCTTTTGGATCCCCAGCTTAGCCCTTGTGCCCAGATGCCCCCAAGGACACGGTTGCCTGAAGAGGGGGATGGGGAACCCTCAGGTGTCTCAGGACTTGCTTGTAAATCACTAGGGTTTGCTTTGCTGCTTCACATCCCAGGATTTCAGCTGGGCCAAGCAGCTCAGCATCTGCCCTTGGGCTGTGTGTATCCCACCTGAGACCCTGCACGTGATGTGTGCTGCCTGCACGAGTCTTCCCCCAGGAGAGCCCACAGCCACAGCCCAGACAGCCCCCACCACAGCCCCATCACACATCGCTGCCTGCACCTCACTATCCAGGACGTGCTCACCACATTTTGGGCCTGAATAGATGTGAATGCCACATTTCCCACTTCTGGGACAGGGAGAGATGAGTGTTCAAGTCCCTGCTCCAGGTGCAGCTGTGCATTTCATCCAACTGCTGTTTAGGATAAGCACCCTAAACCCCTGTGTTATTAACTCAAGGTTAACGTGTAGTTATTGTTACTCCAAAACACGAGATTACAAACACAATTAATATTCACCGCCATTGAGAACCCTGAGAGAGGCAAACCTGCTATGGAACATACAGCACATTCAATTCTGTGAGGGGTCACTGCCAGCACAAAATCCCTTGGGATGGGTGCTGGGCAAAATTCAACTCTGTCTTGCACTGCCCTACAGCTAAACCGACTTCAGTTTGCATCCCCATGGCTTTATGTAGTAAATTGGTGGGATATTTGGTCTCCAGCACCAAGAAAAGGAATGAAGTGTCTGATTCCGGTGCATGATGTTCTGCAAATATCTATTTGAGTAAAAGGTCTGAGTAAAAGAAAAGAAATCAAACAGATGGATATGGAAAAATCTTTTTATGCCTATAAAAGGATCACTTCAAAACCACAGGATTTTGTATAGGAACCTTTTTCCTTAAATAGTAGAAACAGTCACTGGGTGCATTCCATCAGTGTAAAAAATGGGGGTTAGATGAGAGCTGCTGTGTGCAGCAGCAGTTTCCTCTCCTTCCATCTCTTCCTTTCCTCCCCCCACCACACGTGTACTTTGTCTTAGCCCCAGAAACTGTGCTTGCAAAAACATGAGAACAGTATAATTACTATATATATATATTTATACACATAGATTTAATCAAACCCATACACATACATA
>VYZQ01060789.1:101713-114551 GCA_013400655.1 Mystacornis crossleyi
CAAAAACATGAGAACAGTATAATTACTATATATATATATTTATACACATAGATTTAATCAAACCCATACACATACATAAATATGTACATGCTGTGTAGTTAAAGAGGAACTGCATGGTGGGATTTTCCTGCATTCTTCAGGAAACACCTTTCCCACAAAGATGAACAAAACTTGGCTGTGAATTTTGCTGGGTATCCAAAACGCCAGCTCAGGCTCCTCCTGCAGGCTCACACCTGCAGCCTCCTCCTGCCACCACCAGTCAAAGCCAGGACAGTAAAACCCAGAGGTCTTTGGCGATGGGCCAAATCCTGCCAGGCAAAACCCTGCTGACATCACGGAGATTAGAAGGGTGGCTAATCAGGACAGCGGGATTTGTGTCAATCTTTCACTTAGGATGCAATGCTGAGTCCCTCAGTGGTCGCTGGGGGTGGTCTGGGGCTGTGGAGGCACCTGGTCTCCCCGGGGGTAAGCAGCTATGGGGTGGCACTGGGCTTTGGGGTATCCTGTGTGTGCTGCTGTGGGAAGGAGCAGGAATGTGGGAATGGCTCTTGGAACCACTTGCCACTTGGAACAAGGGTCCTTTCCCCACTCTTTCCAGTTTGGGAGTCCCAGGACAGCAGAGGACAGGAGGGGAGAGAAGATTTCTGTGTCTCTGGGGTTCATTGGCCCCTTGGAGCACGTTTGTCTTAGGGTGGGTAGGGGAAAGGAGTCAAGACATTTCCATCTCCAGACTGGAGACAGGTTCAGTTGAGACTGAAACCTTTTTGGAGGGATTTTTGAAAAACCAGGGTGGTGTCTTCAGTGCTTTATAAGAAGAGTCTTGTATTCAGATTAGTATGATGAAAATTTCATGCAAAGTGTCCCCGGGGACTCAGGCTGGCTCCAGTCCATCCTTCCATCCCATGCCTAGGTGAATCCTTACAGATGTCTGGATAATCTGTTCTGAAAAACCTTTAATAACAGAACCTCCACAGTCTCCTGAGACAAAGTATTTCAGTGTTTTACTATACTCACCATTAGGAACATTCCTTAAATCTGTATTAAATCTTTCTTAAATCCCTCCCAGCCAGAGCCAGTACACACCCTCACTGAAACTTTAGCATATGGCTGATATCTACAGCAGGGACAGAGAGCAGTTTATTCATTTTCTTGTTGTTCAACCCCTTACGTGCCTGAAAGCAATTTTTTTTCTCTCTTTAGATTTCTGTTCTTCAATCAAGCCCAGTTTCTTTAGCCTACCTTCCAGCACATACTAGTATACACCTTTCTTGAGGAATACCTCCTCCTTCCACAAGAAAAATCTTTAGGTGAAGTCTCACACTATCAAGGGGAGCTGAACTGAAGGAAGGGAGGTGTCTTATATGCTGTATTTCTGTCTGTGCATTTTACAGTAATGTTTGGGGTTTTGTTTGCTACAGTATGATATTGTAGGTACCCAGGCAGCCCATGACCCATCACAACCTGCAGGTCTTTGGGCTGACCAGCAGCCCACGTAGTCAGTGCCAGCCTGGCTCAGGGACACTGGGGAAAGCTGTGCAGTCATCCCTCCCAAACTGCATCTTTGGGGCTTTCAATCCCTGTCTCCAACCTACAGTCAGCACAACACCTGCCATAGCTGGAACAAGCACATTCCTAATTTGCACATTGCCTAAGCTGTCACTGAAAATGTTGGTTAGTTCTGTTGTTAGTTCTGGGATGAAGGGAGACCCCCACAGTCCCATTCTAGGCACTCCCTTAGTCAGCAGGGAAGTACTGACACCTTTCACATACAACTTTCTAGTGGCTTCACCCTTCCCACAACAGTTTCACTCAAAATTCTGCTTGTTTCTGCTGCTTGCCTGTGAAAGGGCCGACACTGTCATGGTTGCTAGAAACCAGGAGGGAAGTGTGCTGCAGTGAGAGTGCACACACTTACTCCCGCTCCGTGTACTGATCTAGAAAACACCTCCTGAACATTTTTTAATGTGACCTGGCAGCAGACCAGGGTAAATGGCATGTTCTTTTTCCAGTGCTTTGGCCCAAAGTGTGTTTCAGAGGCATAAAAGAATAGTCAGTCAATTAAATGTGATAAACGAGGCCATTTGTCACCAGCATTTTCACTTTTCTTTAAAGTATAAAACAAGATAATGAGCAGGGCTTGAAGAAATCCTTTGTGGTGCTGGAAGCCAAGGTCACATGATATACAGAACGGATTTTCTGCCTCTCCCATCATGAGAATGCGATCTGACAATACTCCCCCTCATGACACAGAAATCACAGACAGTGTTAAGAGAGAGGGGAAGGAAATCACTAATGATTGAAAAAACACTGACATTGCAATGGAGATAGGGAAAGAAATGCATTTAGTTAAGGGAAAATCTACCCCACCGCAAGCTTCCTGTTGTAGGTGCTGGTCAACAGGAACATTCACACAGAGACAGCTGCACAGCACCTTCATCTCACAACCAAGTCTCCAGCAGCACTGTATGTACCAATGCATCACCTACTCAGAAGCAGTAGAGTACGTATCCAGGGCTGGCAGGGTTTGATGGAAAAGATGGATCACCCTTTGCCCCAGTACAGGGGAAGGGACACAGCTGTGATGGGTTATGGGAGCTGTGGGGTCCTGCACAGTGGGAGTCCCAGGGCTTTGGGGCTGCAGCTGGTGGGAGGGCATTCCTCCTGTAATGTCCACAGGTTCATCCAGCACAGTGGGACACCCCACTCACTGACAACCACGTAAGCAATGCCACGCAGGTACGTATGGCATACAGCCCACAAGAGCGGTGGCCCTTAGGTGGTGCCTACATTAGTGCAGGCTAGTGTTCATGGCTGGAGGCTAGAGCTGCATATGGATCCACAGCTGGAGTGTCTCCAGCTCTCTTTTGAAAAATAACACCTTTCTTTCTGGCAGGTTACCAGAATGTGTTTCCTTCTGCGTGCTGTTCTTTTCTATCATGTGTGTCTAGGAATTAGGAAACATTTACTCCAATGTGTGAAACCTCTCTGCACCTGTGGGACATGAACATATTGATTGTATTGACAGCATTTCACACTGCCCTGTTTGCCACCAAGTCGGTGTTACCTCTGTACCCTTTACCCATCTCCCCTCCACATGCACTCACTTGTGTAAGAAATTACTCTTTCTTTTTTTTAACTTGTTTTCTCTATCAGTCGTCAATTTATACTCAATATATTGAGGAAGGAGGGCCAGTAAGTATGGTTGTGCACAAACAGGAATGGATATTTAGGAGCTGATAACCGCTGACAGTTGGTCTCTACAACCTATGTTTTATTTATGTCTGCACTGTGCTGTCTTGGTGGCATTTGATTTAGTCCTGGGATGAAACCCCTGCCTTTTTGCAAATGTGGACAGCCTCTCACATGTCTCTGACATTAAATAAGTGATGCACACAGTGCAAGGAAACATATATTTTAAGGAAACTCCCAGCAATGGGAGGTGTTGAAGTATCTCAAAAGACTAAGAATTAAAACCTTATTAAAGAATATGCAGGTCAGGAGGTGCCAGTCAGGTACCAAACAAGTAAATGCCAAGCACACAGTTGAGCCACTGATTCAGCACCAGGTTAGCCTCAAGTCCACGTGTTTTCATCTGACAATGGACTTTGTGCCTGGCCCTTGGCAGGGGGTTCTGTGGAGAAGTGCCCTCCTCAGCGCCGCAGTGACCCAACAGCAGCAGCCAACAGCCACCTTCACCCAGGTGAAAGTTTCCAACATCTTAGTGGCTGCCACAGTTGGGCTCGATGATCTTTGGGGGTCCCTTCTAACTCAGGATAGTCTGTGATTCTATGATTCACATCAGTGAAGTCTGTGCCCGAGGGGATTTTTCAGATGAGGTTTCAAGCAACATGACTAGATCCTGTGCTGCATTAAACTGCTGGTAGGAGCAATTTGTCTGTCCCTACCCCCACTGAAAGCAGACTCAGCCCCAGCTCATGAGTTGCCCTGGCTGTAGCTTGCTGAAAGGGTGGGATAATCCTGCCGAAGCCCTTGGTGGGCTGCCCGTTTCCTCTCCTTCCGACTCGCTTGCTTCCAAAACAAATTCCTGTTGCAAAAACTCAGGTCCTTTCAACTCCACATTCCTGCATTTAACACTACCCCTTTGAAAAGGAGGTGAACTGGTACAACTCAGTGAACTAGAAAGGAAAAAGATCCCAAATAATTGTTGGAAATGATTGGAAACAAATATCTCATGAAACAGCATGTTTCTGAGTGTTTCCGATGCAGATAGCCAGGGTCTGTTTTCAAAAGCATGGAGACTTACCACAGGCAGGCAATGGAATTGTGGGACTCAATGCCAACACCATTCCCCTTCTCATGGCCAAAGCTCCCGGGATGGCTGCCTGCAAGAAGAGGTGGTTGTGTGAAGGTGCGGCCGCCATCCCTCCCACCAGCAGTGAGAGAAATCCATCCCTGCAGTCTCTAGCTATGGCTCAAGTAATGAACCCTCAATCCCTTCTGCAGCAGAGACTTTCTGGCATCCACTTCATTTGTTTGGATTTAAAGAGGAGGACATGGAAAAGGAGGGGGAGGGTCTGACTCCCGCAAGTTCAAATTTACGGCTTCAGGAAGATAGTTTCTTTGCAAACTCTTTCCACAATTTTCTTCTTCCTGTTGTCTCTACAGAAGGTTGAGCATCTTTAAAACTTCATAAACGTCCCTTAGGGAGGCTTATTTTCAAATCCCTTCTCAGCCCTATTTGGAGCAGGGACATCAAAGGCAAGGTTAATATGGTCCCCTGTTAACTTGGATCCACTTGGAGCTGGTCTGGGCAGTTCTAGCTTGCCATGATGTTCACAGTCTTTCGAAATATTTACTTATCTGACCGACAAGAGAGTTATTAAATAAGTTATGATGTCTGCAGTTTTGTGTAAACAATTTACAGCGCTGTGATTGATGCTGGATGCTGTTTGGAGAGAGGCAAGACGGATTGTATATACTGGGCTTCAGTTTGGAGAGTTCAGGCCCAGGACTGGGCAGTATTCTACCTAATAAATAACAAAAGTTAAACACTGGACTCACACTGCTTCAGTGCTTACAAAGCCACACAAATAGGGCTGGATTAAACCAATGCTGCTTTGAGCAGACCTTGGCCGTGCAAACGTCTGAGATCTTTGCAGCAGTGCCTGGTACAGTGGTCACAGTGCCTAGTTCTACTTTTGCCCCATGGCTGGGATGCCCACAACCTTCCAGCACTCTCCGGGCAGAAGGAAACAGCTGATTTTGTAGGTAGGACAGCCAGAACAGATGCAGAGCATCACACTTCAAGCTGCTTCTCCAGATCCAGGAGAGTGAAAGCTGGGAAGTGAGTATTACCATTTCCAGGAGGCAGCTCCAGTCCTTGCAAGAGTACAGTGCAATAAGTGGGCTTGCTTCTTTTGGCACAGCTTCAGGTGATGCTACGTGGCTCTTTTCCTCTATCTTGCATTTTTCGGGGCCTTACATCGGGTTCCCAGGGGCTTCCAGGAGGAGATGGGATTCCTGCTGCAGTGCTGTGGGTCACATTGCCAAAGTCCCTTTCCTGGGTGAATACCTTTCATTACAGGTGTGTATGATCATGAGAAAATTGGTGAAAGTGGAGCAAGGCAGGAGTGTGATTGCTGTGAGTTAGGGGTGTGTGCAGCCCAGCTGGTGAGACACGGCTACAGGCAAGCACAAGCCCCCAGACACCAAGGCAGAAAAGAGAGGGCATGGGCTAATGTCAAACTGAGAGGAAGTCAGAGGCTTTCATTCAGTTCAAACTGGAAACAAGTTGTTTCAGTTCTGAACCATCAAAATGTTTCATTTCTAGAATTAAGCAACCTGGACGTGTCTGAAACAACAGTTTCAGGACCATGCAGTTCCTTAAAATTTTCCTGTATTTTGGCTTTCTAGCCTGATTGTGGATAAATTTATGACTCTCAGAAGATCCTCTGAAGTGAAACGGCAAGGCCCAGTGGCTATGCAAGAGCTGCCACTGAAAGGCAACACTTTGGAAGGAGAGGAAGAAAAACCCCTTTCTCGCTACCAGGCAGCTGTTCAGATTGACTGGTACAGGCAAAAAATTTAAAAGACCCCTTTATTCTGGAAATCCTATTTCAGACACATTCACTGTCAAAGGGCGACTCCAGGTGCTGTGAGTAAATAATGGCAGGAAATTAAAAGGAGGGAATTAACCCTAAAACTGACACAAGATGTCTGAGTGGGTAAGAGCTGGATAAAGGCTCTATGTACTCATGCAGAGAAAAATGTGCTTCCTGTGAACAGAGAAAAGCAATGAAGTATTGATTTGAAATTATTGAACTGTGATAGTCATCCATGTTGTTGACCATGGCCTTGTCTAATGGAGAGAAGAGTACAAGGAGGTCTTTCCCATTCAGCCTGGAAAAAGGAAAAGGATGTCTGAGGCACAAGTTCCACATATTGCACTGGTGGGAGGAAAGTAAAGCTCAGTGCCCTCCTGATGTTCAAAACTGTTTCTGCAACCATCTCCAGCTGAGAAAAGGCTGATTGATCTCCCAGCTTCACCACCAGTGTTCACTCTAAAGAGGCTGTATCTTTTCATTTAGTCTGTTGAAATCTGCCCTCAGAACAAGAAGGATCTCAAGCAAAATGCAACCTGCCTCTTCCTCCCAAGGGACCATCTGAAGACACACTGCACTTAGCAAAACAAGTGAAGGTTTTGGGGGGACAGCAGGCTGATGGCACCACTCTTGGTCTCTTTGGAGATATGTCTTGATGTAATTAGTGATAAAGAACTGGGGCAAGAATAAAAATGATTCAGAGAAGCTTTGGTATTTCTCCCCAGTTCAGCTCTATGATTAAACCCACACAGAGACTCGAATTAGGAGATGAGCCTCAATTATAGCTAAGGAACAGCATAATGAATTATCTTCTTTGCACTTACTTTAGCTGATGAGTAATTCAATTTCCACCCAAATCCATGTTAACTATGAAGATTTAGCCAATAACTGATTCATCAGGATGTTGGAAGAATGTGGAATTAGAAATGCAGAAGAAGGGCTGTAGCTCTCCTCCACCTAAACATTGCTAATCTAGTGCAAGCTTTTTAATAGATAACATTAATACTACCAACACTTCTGTGTAAGTCCACCCTTAACTAAAATTAAATACAAAAAAATGGCCTGCTAAATGAAGAGTTTGAACCCTCTCTTTTATATACAGTAGAAAAATATTTTTATTTGGATGTTGAGTCCTTAGAGTTGCAGACTCCAGCCAAACAATAGAGAGTATGTTGTGTGCTTTATGTATTTTTAGGGTCTTTTGCTCAGAAAATTCCCAGAACTGCAGGTTATGAAGTTGTAATTTAAATACTATTGAAAAATACCAGCAGCCTTAACTTCCTCCTGCCCCCCAGCAGCTGCAAGCTGCAGAGGGTTAGCACTGCTGTGTTTCCAGCCTCAGCTGTGCTGCGTGAGTATCAGAAGGAAGAGACAGGTCTCAGAACACTTGTCCTGCATCCAGGGAAGGAGCCTGTTCCTGGAAGTTACAGGATTTTTGAGTTCCTGGGGCAAAACCAGTATGACTTCTGAAACTCTGCCCTATGACTCTGGAACAATTTGAGGGCTGGGTCCATAATCCTGTGGAGCAGGAACTGGCTTTCAGAGCTGCAGGATCTTCAGCCCTGGCAGAAGGAGGTGCTGGCCCACAGTGCTCAGTGCTGGCCCACAGTGCTCAGGCAGAAAACCAGTTTAATTAAAATTTTAGAATAGGGTTTGGGGTCAGTTTTGTACAGCAATTTATAAAGAGCTCAAAGGATGTTATTGTTTACATAAATATTTAGGGGAGATCCCTCTCAATTTAAACACAGTGAACTGTAGCATGTGAAAAGCAGCAGCATTTGATTACACGTATGCAAGGGGCCAAAGCCATCCTTTATGAGCAAAGGCATCAGAAGTGGATAACATAACTTTGTTTGATTCTGTTTCCCCAAGGTAAGTTACTGACAAGGCAATTTCTGCCTTGTGCCAATGTGCAGCAGGGGTGCAAACCCTGGCAGTCCCAGCCAGTGGAAGCACAGTGCAAGAAAGCCGCTCTGCAAGCACCACTGACATTTTGCCTGAGGAGATGGCTGGGCATGGAAGGGTAGGGTTTTACTCCACAGGCTGCTGCCACCCGACGTGCAGCAGCAGGACCCTGTGCCGGAGGAGAAGGGGAAAAGGTGGGTGTGGCTGGCTGTGCACAACCCATCCCATATGCTGGCCAGTCTCTGATGGACACACAATTGCAGCCGTGATGGCAGAAGGCTGCACATGGCAACGTGGGTTTGCTTTACAACCCTTCTTGATTTGTTGAGGGTCAGGGATGGTGACTCAGGCGAGAGTTTATTGTGTGTAGTGGGTACAGAGTTGGCGCTACCTTCTGTGGTGGGATACAAGGATCTGCTGTCTGCCCTCCAGGAAGACAATGCCAAGAGCATGAACATCCATCTGGTAATAGCAGAAAAGAAGAGAAAACAAGAGAAGTTCACTGCTGAGGGGCAAGATATCTAAATAAAAGTGAAAACGTACTAAAAGGCCGTAAGAAGTTAAAAGCGCTCAGTGAGTTTGAGGTTGTTACGAACCTTCGTGTGTCGTAAGTCTCATACATGGACTTGGATTATGGGATTCACAAGGGTATTATAAATGAATTGATACAAAAAGGACTTGGGGAATCCAACACTTGTGTCACTGTGGGAACCTGAATTTATATTTGGGTAGAGGTTTCCCAAATTCACCACTGCAAAAGGCTGAAATGCTCATCTCCTCACCCTGTGCTAGCCTCTTTCTTTTGAAAAAGGTAAGCCCTTTTTTGCCTTATCAAAAATGAGTATTTCTTTCCTGATATGACTGTGTATTCACTCCCCTTCTGCATCTGAGTTGCAGGACAATAGAGCACACAATAAGTCACTTTTCCAAAATGTCCCTGAAATTGGAGGATTCTGTAAATGCCATGCAGCCCAAGTGACATGTGTTTCATGGATGCATCTGAAGACATGGCAGACCTCCTTTATTAAGATGGACCTGATTTATGTAGGAGAACACCATTTGGATTACCAAGATAGTCACTACAAGAGTACTTAGACAGGCCTATGCCTTGATAGGAGACAAAATCTGTACACCCATTCATAAGCAAATTTTTTTGATGTTTCACCCTAACCCACATCACTGGACAGCAGAATAACATGAAGACATATTTATATGTGAAGTGCAATTGCAGGAAAAGTAGCAACATTCTCCCAGGTCTGAGATCAATTTGATTCTCTCAAGCCACGGGATCTGAAGACCTTAATCTTACTGTACAAGTACGTTCAGAAACCCAAGATTCTGGCATGGATTAGGACAGAAGACCTGGCCCACACAATCTGTGGAAACATGGGGGTATGCAAAGTAGGTAAAAACTGATAATTTGGAAAAAAATAGCATTAATTTCTGAGACAAAACAATTCATGATTCACGACTAATTGGAAACAAATGAGAAATAGTATTACACAAAAGCCCCATTTTGTTCATTGAGGAACCGCAGAATTAATTGCATGTACTTTAGTTTCCAGCAGAGACTAAGTCCCAAGGCACAGTGTTGTGATTGTTGAACTAGTCATGTTGTACATACTGGTTTAATTCAGACCAACGCTGTAGAAAGAGCATGGAATTCTCTGAGTGGTCTGAGCCTCAAGTAGGTCAAACAATTCATCAAGCAGTGAAGGTTTTGGGCTAGCACTCATGAGGTGACCTGACTCTTTCCCTGGGCTGTGTGCAGTGCAAGGAGCTGGCTGGTCCAGCTGGGGTGGCAGATGAGAAGGCAGCAGCTCTTTTAAATCTGTGCAAGAAACTTTATGCACAGACCTGACTGCTTCATTCATGATGCTGCTCCCTACTTGTAATCATCTCATCAAAGTTGTAACAGCAACATCCTCCTGGATTTGTTTATTTTGTGACAACTTCCACAAGGACATCCTCAATAAGCATCTCTGGTCCTTGAACTGTCAATCTCTACTCCACTCATCCGTGCTCATTCAGCATCAAACTTTAGGGATGTCTGTAGGAGCAGAAGCCCATAAGTATTCACCACCCCTTTTCATTTTCTGTTTCATTTTTCTGTTTCTCCTGCAAATCTCTGCCTAAAGCTCCTCATTGTGACGTCCTTGACTAAGGTGAGGCTGTTAGCGTACAGCAAGCACTGCCTGCAGCACTGGCCAGCACTGTCTCACAGCTTCTTAGCAGTCACTCTTCTCTCAGTAGCTGTCTGTAGGCAGCTCTGATCTTCTCACACTCTTCTCACAGCCCCTATCCTTCTGGTCTTTGTTTCTCCACAGTCTTACAGAGCTGAGTCCTGGTGTGTGCATGGGACTCCCAGGAGCTGATGAAGATGATGAAGCTTCACTGCCTGTCTCTGTGGAAGGTGGGGCAGTTCAGGTTGCTCCATAGTCTCTAGTCAAAAAAGAAGTGAAGTAAACCACCTTTCCCTGCCACTCCAGCAGGAGCGGAAACAAGCAGACTGCAGCTCCCTACCTTTTGATGTGGAAATCACGTCAAGTGGCACAATGAACACTGAGATTTCACCATCTGTCTCCAATGTTGCATGTGCATTGCATACAAAAATAGGTTATAAGAATACTGTTATGACTGAAAAATCCATGAAGCAAGAGATGCCAGAATTAGGCCTCCTTTGTGCTGTGTTACGGTACAGTTGTTAATTAGATGAACACACAGTATTTTGCCAGAGGTCTCAGCTTTATCCCATGGTACTGGATAGACTTTTTTTCAATGGAGATGTTACACAGAATTTTGTTTTTTCCCTTAGAGTTCAGTGTAGTCCTTGTGGAGGTCGGTGGACTGAGAAGGCTTTTCCCAGAATGTTCTGTTCTGTTCTGTTACACCCCCAGAGGTTCCTGATTGGTTCCCTTCTCCTGGACCCCCGTTGCTCTCGGGGCACTTTTGAAAAACTGTGCACGAGTGCGGATGCATTAAAAAGATTTCTCCTTTCTCTTCTCCATGTGAAGACTTTGCCTGCTCGTTTATCGTCGGGCTGTTTTACAAGCTCTCCGGTATGAAAGCGTGTGTGTGTGTGTGTGCAAGTGTGCTGGTTACACAGAGAGATTTCTTTAGAGATGCTTTTGGAAGGTCGCGGCATTTTACCATCCAGCATCACCGCGACAGTCCTAGGCTTTATTTTCTTCCCAAGTGCTCCTCAAGAAAAATTACTGATTTTCCCAAAACTTGGAATTACAATGACACACCTTCCTATTGTACCTTGGTTCTTCACAAGTGTCCCTGAGCTCTAGTACCTCTGTCAAGGGTGGTGGTTCTTTAGCCATTTGAATAAAATGGAAACAGAAGCAGGCACATAAGCAAAAGCTTGACAGCACCAGACACCAGTTTATCAGGGCCGTGGTCACTCATCCCAGCTGTTCCCAGGGGGTGACCAACAGACATGGGGCTGTGCAGGAGTGCTCAGCATCAGGTACACCGGACACGCTCAAGGCAGAGCTCCCACCAACTCCCATCCCAGCAGTGGACATTCAGGAGCAGGTTCTTGTGGCACATGCAGACAGTGGGGCACCCCATAGCCACTGGCTGCAGACTGGGGAGAGCCTCAGCAAGAGCTGGTACAGAAGATCCTGCAGGGAGAGTGGGACTGAAGCCAATTCTGAGAGGTAGCACTCATATTCTTAAAAAGAGACCAAGGATGGGGCAGCTGAGGTTTCATGTCAGGCTCTGGCATGCCCAGACTCTCCCTATGGTTCACACCTTGACCCACACCTTGACCCGCACCTTCCTGACCTGCTCCCAAGCCCCGTGACTCCTCACTTGTACCATGTACTCCCCATCCCAGTGCCATGCAACACCTCGGCTTTAGCATCTGAGTACCAGACCTTTGCTTAGCCCAGCATCCCCTGCCTCCCTGTCTGCCACCAGGCTGTGACAGGAAAGAATAAAAGTGTTGCTCCCTGCCTGTCTTTCCACTGACCATCAACTCTGCCCTGGGCAGCATTACGTGAAGATCCCATCTGCATTCTGCTCCTTGAGCTGGGATGACTCTTAGACTGCAGAGAGAGGATGGGGTCCCTGCCACACTATGGGGAAGAACAGGGATCTGCAGGAACTTGGTAGCACTGACTGTTTGCACAGGAGCATTGGGGTCAGCACTGGGAGCTGCTGGGATGCTGGGCTGAGCTCGCTCATGTGGGAAGGAATCTCAGGAGATTTTGACTGCTCAGCCTTAGCCCGTCCTTAAGAAGTTGCTATTTTCGCCCTTCAAAGGCTATCACTAAGCCAAATTGGAGGAGATTTACAAAGTTAAAAAAAAAAAAAAATCACATTCCTAACAGAAAGCTGCCAAATTTCAGATCTCAACTCCAGAGCACAGAGGGATAAGAACTATCCAAAGAAAGGATCAGCAGGTTCCCCCCTCCTGTTTCTTTCTTTCTTTTTTTTCCAGTTGGACAACAATTCCTTTTTCCCTATGCTCATTCTTGGAATGGACAAAACTGGCTGGACCATTTTGGCTGAAATTTTCCAGAAAAGAACTTAGCCCAAGACAGACAATCAAGTTGGAAGAGCTCAGTCTAAACTATTCAATTCTGACAAAGTTATAAGCAACAGCGAAGGCGGTCCTATAGCAGGACAGAGATGAGTAACCTTTATCACAGGAGCTGCACGCGATCCCACCTCTGACGCACTCTGAGTTATAATAGCTGATGATGCTGCTCCATTCAGGTGCATCTGATCACGATTCAGATATGTCACCAGGAAAAAAGCTTTAACTCAGTCATCCCACTGAGCCTTCCCACACCCCTTCCTACTCGAACAGCTCTTTCCATCTAACAACTGATCATACAGAAAAACACAGCTCCCTC
>VYZQ01060806.1:0-15739 GCA_013400655.1 Mystacornis crossleyi
TGTCTTTCAAACTAAGACAACCATTCATATGGAAGTAACTCAAGTAGCTGGACAAGAGCTTGTTAGAACTGGGAATATAAACTTGAGTGAGGTAAAATCACTTCAGTTTGGGGCAGTAGATGAAAAAGTTTATGAAGCCATAAATACCAAGTAATCTATTCTGATCCATGAAACAGTTATTGCTGCTCTTGTGGAAGAAGACACAGGGCATCCTAAGAGGATCCTTCAAGACTCTCGGAGAACAACAAAGAACATCAGTAATAGCCAGTTTCTCCCACATCTATAAATCCTGAGGGAAAACAGAGTACAGTGGCGTATGCTCACAGAGCAAAGAATGTAATGAAACCTCAAGTTACCCAGCAGCTGCAAAAAGGAGCTGTTATTAAGGAAGATACTGAAGAGATTAAGCACCTAAAAGGAGACCTCACTGCTGCACAAGAGCAATGGAATCTGTATTTTCATTGAAAATTCACGTAGTCCTTAAAGGAAAGCTGACAGTTTGGGAAGAACAAGTTGCAGAGTATATTGAGATAATGAGCACCATGGAAAAAGTAGTGAAAACAATCACTAAACCATTCACAATTAATGAAAGCAATGAAACAATGAAAACAGATCTGCAATTCAAGGAGAAATAACTGAAAAGAAGCACAGACACATCTGCAAGAAACCAAGATTACTCTAGCTGAGAAAGAATATATGGTTTCAGTTCTGAATACACAAAAACTTCATGGCACAGCTAGCCATTTGGTCAGTACTGTTAATATAAATGATGTGTCTATGCAAAAATCTATCGTAAGAAAGCTGTTGTTCAACACAGTGCTATCATCCACATAGATTTCCAGGAGAAATTAATATTCTGGTCAATAAAGTACAAGATTCAGTTAGAACTGTCTGAAGCAGCAACAGATGTTGACATCATGCATATTTTACAGGTGTCCTCCTATCTATCAGTTGTTCAGCAGATAATGTATTTGCATTAGTTGTATCAGGGTCTTTTACCTCTGTTAAAAAGTTGCTGTCCACTGAACTTTCTCAAGTGTCTGAAAATGTGTTACAAAATAAGACTGTACCATTTGCTAATAAAGCTGAGCCATTCAGGTTGACTGAGAAGCAAATATCTGGATCAGGAGGACCATTAAATGTCTTGACAGTGATGGCAGAAATTGTCCTGGAACTAAACTGTTTGTTTCAGATTAACATAAGGAAATTTTCTGGTTGATGAAATAGAGGGCTATAAAAAACAATTAGTATCTTCTTAGGAGATCTCTGTCTCACTCTGAAAAAAATTACAGAAACAGCCAGTGTTTTTTCTCAGCTGCAAAGTACTGTGGGAATTTAAGAGAAGTGGAAATGGAAAAGTGTATATACAAAGAATGCAAATGAATTAGTGTCCTCACTGCAAAGCCAGCTGGACCTGCTGGCACAGGAGATGCAAAAGAACTTAGCTTGTATTCTGTCAAAAAATGGAAGTTTGAAGATTACCATCACTGCTGGGCAAGAAAATGTTTATCTGGAAACTACTGACCTAGCCAGCCGTAAAACCTCTGCTTCAAAACAAATTTATTGCATCTCTGGATAATTTCTTTCAAAAGTTCAAGGACATAAATGGTGGTTGATGGCCATATGTTTCATGGACATAAAAGAAGATGCTGGTTGAATCCATAGTCTGTTCTTAGCAATCTAAAAAATGAACCTCAGGATACTGGTAAATGGAGGGAATTTAAAACTGCTCAGATAGTCACCTTCATGGATCAGTAACAGTCCTTCAGCAACAAGAAGCAGCCACTTCAGGGTTTGCAGTAGGGAACAGAAGGTTTATGACTGAAATCTGTATTTTTTACTGGATATTTTGTTCTGCATCAAGGTTGCAGTAGATACGGTTTGGAACTACTGCACTGTAAGAATATATCCTACAATACATTTTATTATATGCATATCAAGAACACAAATAGTTGTGTTCAAAGATCCTTGACATACTGCTGGAACTAAAACAAACTAAATGCCAATTTTATTGGAATTCACCCATTGAAATTCACCCATGAGAGCTACAAACCAATGGCCTATATTGACCTTAAAAAAGGAAAGAGTATGTCATGGTGCTGCCAGCCAAGTCCAGGGTCTCCACATCCCTACTCTCATTTAGAGGCCTGCCTGAATGACTCCTAAAAAATCCGATCTTATTATCAGCTTCAAGTTCGTGCTAAAAGCCAGTCAATAATTAAGAACTTATTCAAAGTATGGAATTGTCCTACGGCTATTGAAAGCTGAGAGTTAGACAGCAAGCAAATCTGTGTAAATGGGAGATGCAATGGATTTATGTATTATATACAACTTCTCTCAAGAACAACAGTGAATTATGATCTGCAGCATTTACTGTTAAAAGAGACAGAAAAATTATCTTTAAATAAAGGCTTGTCAAACTCTTTTACTCTCTCACTCTCTCTAAAAGCTCACATTGCCACAAACATATGCCCTTATATATTTTTTAGTAGACTTACTTCAGAGATTGGCATCAGTGTAATTTCTTTATCACTGCAACATATGGCAGTCTTCCCTGCTGCCAAAACATGGCCATGTTTCAGCCTCAGGGTACAGCTGGCTTGAACTTAAAACTGAGACTGCTTTCAAACATAAATACAGAATTTTGTGTTACCCCTTCAGACACTACGAAGAAAAGTAAATAAAAATTTCTGTTGCTGGAACCTCTATGAATACTACAGTGCCTCATAGTTCCAGCCATGCCAGGAAGTATTTTTTCCTCCAAGTTTTCGGATAATATCTAAAATGATTAACAGTCACTGTGTCAGGATCATGTATCACTCAACTATCCATACTGAAAATTTCCGCAGTTCAGGTTCCCGCATGGATTTGCAAGATTCTCATCTTATGGTGATTTATGATGAGTTCCCCACATAGGCACAAGTTACAGCAATCTCTGATCATGTGCAATCAATGTTTGTGTAAACCTTCTGTTCAGAAGGTTTTTACTACTCATTTGTACTTAACTCATCATTTCCTCTTACAGTGCTCTTCCTGATTTGCAAAGTTGAATGTAAACCTGCTGTACTGGTGGTGCATGTTAGCTCAACATTCTGAAAATTAACCAGATAAACACAGGCAATTCCTAGTTACATCTGAAAGTATACCCAGCACCACTATTTTGATTAAAAACATGAAAACATCAAACACTACATTATATTCTGAGCAGCACTCTCAGTTGAACATTTTCCAGGTTGCACGTCAGTACCCCAAACATCTAAAAGAAACAAACACAATAAAAGTCCAACATTAAAAAGGTAAGAAAATGTAGTATTTGCAATCCCACCCTCTATCCTCATTGCAACTGGAGCTAGAAGAAAACCCCTAAGTGCCTCAGGTTTTCTGCTGGTTGGTGGAGCTGACAAACACAAACTACATGAGAGTGCCTGCATAAAAGAAGCCCAGTGGGCAAAAGAAAATTAAAACAGGTAAAGGAGTAACTATTCCCTTCTCAGTAGAAGCTATATAAATCATAGTGCTACCTGTAACATTGAAGTTGTCTAGGTTACTGCTTTGACCTGGTTCTTCCGTTTGGAACAGATTTAGTCCCATGAGGTGACATCCCCTACCGGAGGAAAGAAACTTCCTGGCAGGTAGTAGGGTGTGAAAGGTCCTGCTTGAACCTTGCAATGCTTCCTCTGCTATGCATGTTTTTCTGAATACAGCCCTGGATGCAGCCGTTAACATTTACAGAAAGGGAAAAAGGAAGTGGAGGTCAGACAAGAAACTAAAAAAACAGTTCTCTAAGCAACCCGTATAGTACTTTGGTGGGTAAATTGCTGGCCACTGAGTGGTAACAATTTTCTTATTCCTCCATCTCCCTTTCCTAGATCCCCCTTACACCCAAAGAACAGTTGAGCATGGCTCAGCCTGAGGCTGCTTTAAACAAAATCATTCTCAACTTCTAAACTGTTAAAATAGTCTGGCACATTGGATGTGATACTCCACAGTTTTTATTTCTATGGAGTAGGAGGTGTATTTCTAACATCAAGGAAACATATTTTACTGCCAGTGCTCTGAAAATGTAGCTGCTCCATTCAGCATGTGGCTGCTGCAAGAACATCAGGCTGGAGGCTCTGATGCATGAAAACCTCTATGATCAGATGAAAGGAATGATGACATGGCTGGCAAAGGAAGAATAAGAATAGAACCTGGGGTCAGGAAGAGGGAGAAAGACCACGCACTCCTGCAGTGCTTTTTACACTGTGATAGATGAGCTTGTATGTAACGCTTTATGCAGCCTGTTGCAAGCCTTGGTACTGTCACTCTGCTAACAAAAGCATAGGCCTTTGTGGAGAGCACTCTGCATGTCTTTGTTTTCAAAACCAGTGAGTTTTTTCTTCCTTTTTTAATGCTGGACTTTTATTCTGCTTGTATAATGATGTCTTTAGATTACTCTTCCTTCAGCCTTTTCTTACATTTCAGGTCCTTTCTGCAATGAAAAGTAGCATGGGGATACTGAAGATCTGAAAGAATTACTCCATGTTTGCTTCACTTTTAATTCTGGGGCAATTACACAACCAGTCGTCCCTCTCATTAGAGGGAGGATGCAGGTGTTAGAAACCTGCAAGGAGAGGAAGAGGTCATAAATGTAACTTATTGAACTTAGTCTGTCTGCAGAATCAAAGGATTTTCTATCATCCCTTCCACAACTACAGCTGGCAGAGCTGACCTCACTGGGCTAACTGGGCACAGCAGCAACTCCTTCCTCATCCAGTTAAAGAAAAAAAAAAAAATTGTTTAATCATAAAGCTCTCCCAGGTGAAAAGAAGGTGAAAAGAATAAGAAGAGCCAGTGGGTACACACTGAAAACACAGCGTGGGACAGTGAGCATATGCAGTCTTCCTCTTCCTGGGACTATTCACTTTCCAGGCACCATCCATATCTGATCAAGGAGCTCCAGTATTTCCCCATGCAAAAGCACCTGCAGAAATCGGTTATCATAGGCTGCCACATCCAGCGCTCACAGTTGGAGGTTTAATACCTTTTAGGTTGTTTCAGCAAATGCTACCAGCCTTTCATCCTTCTCAGTATGTGTTATAACAGTTCTCTGTGGTTTTTAGGGCATTATTGAAGGTTCTGTATGGCTTCATGTTGTCAGAGCATGAATTCATAGACAGTGTTAGGAAGATTTAGGTAGATATCCAAAATAATGATGTTCCATAGATACCAGCAATACAAGGTCACAGCTTACTCCAGCTCCTCAGTGTCTGAACTAAGACCCCTGCACCTTTGTCAGGATTTGTGCACTGGAAACAGAAGATATTCTAGTCAACACATTCACAAAATAGATGAGTCCACTCGCAGTGGCACTTGGGCAATATGGAAACCCTAGTTTCTGAAAGTCTGTTATTTTCATGTGCATGAATGTGCTGTTAGATCAGTGGAGGAAGATCTTTCTTAGTCATGCTGGTGGCAGAATAGTAACTACTTATTCTGACCAAAGATTCACCTAACACAGTGTAACTGAACCCTCAAAGGCTGAAACTCCAATGCTTAACTCCTTAGTTAAGGAACAGCAGAAATCTGGAATAGACATTTCCTAGAAGAAATCTGTTTGTTCTAATAGGATGGACTCTCTAATCAATCACATAACTGGTGATAGAAGGTGCAATTTCCACAGGTATACAAATTTGCTTACTTTGAATGTCATGAAAATACCAGTAGAGAAAATGAGCGTGCTTGTCTTAATTTATATCTTTTTTTTCATGTTTTCCAGAATGTATGTTTTGTCTTTTTCCATTCTTGATATTAACTAGTCATTGAACTATCTGAATACTGCTAAAGCCACTCTAACATATCTCTGCATAGTTGCCCAACAAATGACAGATTCAGACATAGTTCTCTGAAGAGTTTATGTTTATTTTCTCAACATTTTCTTGTACTGGTTAGGCTGCATGCATGGTGGTCTGCAATATCATCATTTGGATCATGATGAAAGACAAGAAACAGTGCTCCATACACCAAATACTAGACGGGCTGCTTAGTCCATGTGGCCAAGACTTGCTCTACCTTGATAAGAGATCAGATTTATGTATAATAATTGTTAGTCCATCTAGTATATGTGGGGATAGTTCTGTATGTATCTATGTACTTGGAGGTGAATTTCTATGACTCAATGATTTTTAACAGGCATACTAGTCCAGAACACAATGTATCTTTTTTCATCACTGTAAAAAATCAGAGATGCTAGAACAAAAAACAAACAAACAAACAAAACCCAACCAAAAAAAAACACAAAACAAAACAAAAAAAACCAAACCAAACCAAACCAAACAAAACCAGCAACACAACAGCAAACCAAACAGTTGACAAAAGAGCAGAACAAAGAGCAAGAAGAAGATCCTTAGCACATCAGTTAGATGTCCTCTTTTTGACACTGACATATTAGGAAAGATAAAACCCCTACTTCAGATACCGAAGTCTTGAAATCCCTCAGCCACTTTCTGGATTTTGACTGTACTTGAGGAAGACATATGTGCTATGCTTCTTACTCACTCTCTTAAACAAGGGGTATCTGAAAAGAAAAAATAGAATAAAAGAAGTGAGTGGTTCTCTGCACAGGCAGTAGGTTGAGCTGGCTTACCATGCAGGCAGAGGAGCCCTTCTTATCAAGGGGGCTGAGGGGTGGATACTGGCAGAAGAAGGATTCTCCTTTAGAGACACTGCACTGCAGCCTTAAATTGCTTCTGGTAAGCACACAAAAAAGATACTTGAAAGTAATTTCAGGATGATGGATTCCACTCTGGGAACCAGGCACGTGTCTGCTCCTATAGACAGGGTCGTAACAGTGCAGGAGACACTAAAAGGCAGATTGCAACTAACTTTCAAGAGATGAACCTCTGATGTATGAAAAACTCTAAATCCTATTTAAGGTTACTAGGAATGATAGCCTACTTCCATTTGAGCTACAGTCAATATCCTTTTTTTAAAAAATTTATTTTAGCCAAAACAACTGAAGTCACTGCTCAAATCATTCACCAAAACAAGAGGCCTGGAGTGGAAATTGAATAATCTGGTCTGAAATCAGGAGTTGGGAGTTGTCTGGGGAGTTACTCTGTACATCTGAGATGAAGATACAGAAAGCAGCATGCAGGGAGACAGGTTATGGAAGTCATTAAATGGAACATTAGGGTTGTGACAGCAAGGGCTATAGATGACAACAGCCCCTCCTGTCCACAAAAGCAACACTAGCATACAATTGTGTGTCTGGTACATGTGTGTGTGAATGTTGCCTGGTGGGGGCCTGACACTGAGCATGGAAACTATCTCCTGTTTCCTGCTGTGTCCGGACAAAAAAGGGGTTTATGTATATAGTCTATATATGTATTTAGATAGGAACTCAGATGAGCAAGATGCCTTTAGAAGAGTCGTTGAAGTCATCTTCTGTTTCACCCAGTGGGAATAACCTGCAAAATCAGGAACACCAGAGAAAATTTTAGCATTAAACCAAATATTGTTTCCATTTAAATCTCAGTCTACAGGGGCAATAAAGAAAACATATGTATGATCCCCTCTGGCAAACACACATAATGCATTCAGAAAATGCTAAGTTGTAAAAAGTATCAAAATTTCAACCTTTCAGATTTTCCCTGTTATTAGGAAACAGGAACACACTTTCATAGCTTTTCATAATTTTTCATGATAGCTTTTAATTATACATTTGCTGACTATAATTTAGCTTTTTACTCTCTATTTTCAATTTATACACTGCACTACAAAAAAAATCTCACACCTCATTTATGCCTCAGAAAGACAAAACATCTGAAAAAAATATTTAATTTGAGCAAAAAGTGTAACTGCTGTTTTAAAAATTGCAGTGTTACTTTCGACTCCATTTTCTAACCTGTCTTAGGATATTGTGGAAGAGCCTGAAATACACATGAATCAATAGAAAGAACAAAAGGCAATGGTTGACATCATCCATTCATTAAAAAGAGAAAAATGTATCTTGCTTTGTTACTGGGAGCTGCAACAGCTAGTGGAGATCACTGGTCTGTGCATTTCAGCACCTGAAGAGAGAGAGAGAGAGATCAATCAGATTCTGAAATCAATGTTGTTCTGTCTCCCATGTGAAGAGTCTGTAGTTCTGCTTCTCAACCCCATGCCCCAAAACAGAGTATAGTACATCGACTGGGGTGTCAGAAAAAAAAAATGAAAACACCTAATTGTTGGAGCAATTAACCACTAGAAGATGACCCACATTTTCCAAACAGATTAAAGTATTAAACAAGAACAAATAACTTAGCATGTTCCCTCTGACGTCTGAACAAGAAGTGAAAGGCTGCAGAAGCAGCTTGGAGCATTCTAAAAATCTCAATTGTTCTCGGGGTGAGAGGTGAATTTCCCCATGCTGCAAAGAGAGATGCCCTGCAGGGATCATTTCTACAGACTGACAAGAGATTTTACACCAGGATGAAACTGGCCCTTGTCACAATCCACTGATGAGAGTCTGGCAGCACTTCTGACAAGAGAAGCTTTGCTGCCATAATTCAGACAGGCCATCAACAGACATTTCCTCTGGAGTAACTCAGCGTACTGAATTATTTAAAGTCTGTCATCCACAGACTGAGACCTGCTACTTGTAGGTACAGCAGGGAACCTCATCTCCTGGCAGCTCTTAGATGCTGAGACCTAGTCCCACAGAAAGGTGCTCAGAGGGATTTTTTTAACTAACTTCTACCAATTTTGTGCATGTGAAATTTATCATTTGTTATCACTCATCATTATACCCTGTGGAGAATCCCTTAATTCATACTATGAGTATGAAAAATATGAGTCATCCTGACAAACTGTTTATTGACTAAAGAAAACTTGACCATTTTCAGCATTTTCTAGCCCAAAAAGGCAGAATAGTACCTAAAGAGTTCCTGAACTAATGCTTGAGAACACTGGTTTTGTTTTTTATTATGTATATAGGAAAGCATGGTAGTTTCATCAGGGTTCCAAAGACATCTTACATAAAGAAAGAGCTCTGCCTTCAAGGAGTCTCAGTAAGTCCGCATTAAAATGCTGGAGCTTTGAAGCTTAATCATGTCCTTATTATACAACCTAAAAATGAAATTTTAGTACATAGAGGTAGTACTTTAAATATTTGGGGACCTCTTTAATGGTCTATTTTAGTAGTTCCCAGAGCAACCTGACACTTGCATATTTAACCACTGGTATCTCTCTATAAAATTAGTAAATGTAACTGTTCAAAATACATCTGTGTCCCACATGCTGCCCCTAGATTTTTGAAGCTGTGGGAAGAAGAGGCACACAAAAGGGCTCACCAACTTCAATAATTATTTCCACTGGAACTCTAATACTGGTAGCCATGTGTTGGTATCATTGAAACCTTTCCTTCTTTCTTTAATGCATTCTCTAACAGCACAATTTGGATACATAATCACTCAGGTAAATGGTGATACATAGCGATGAAAATGCTCAGAAGACCTGTAGGGAGGATGTAATTAATCTTCTGTATTAGTGTACATAAAGTATAATATTAGGGAATAATGTAAAATTAACTAAAACAATGCAGCATTATTTGTCTTAACTATATCCTCCTCTGTGACACACGTTTAGGGGTACTACAGCATTAGGTGTAGACCAAATCCTTTGTAGTGAACATTATTCCTGTTACAACACTGTGTTCAATAATCCATACTGGTATATTCCTGAATCAAATAAAACATAATATTTTACGGTAAATGAAGCAAGAAGGTAATAAATCTATTTTGCCCTGATCAATATGAATGTATGTTATCTAAAACTGTGTCTCTAATAAGGGCTTCCACAGGGTATTTCACAGTAAAACATAAAACAAATAAAACCCATATAGTAGATAGAACATAGTTAAGAAAAATCTTCCCTCATGAATTTCTTTCCTGACCCTCACTGAATTACACTCCAAATTCTAAGAATTTTTGATTCATTTCAAATGCAGATTTTTGTCTAGAGCTTTGGATTCTTTCCCACTATTTTCATTCCTATTTATCCTATTCTGGATAAATGTTATTGAAGTCAATGGGATTTTATATGTTTTATATGTTTTAAGGTCAGTTACTAAACAGTTGCTACTTGGAGTTTAGAATAAAGTTATTTCAACCAGAAATTTAAGAAAAAAGTGTTTGAATCGGCAAGACTTTAATATTGTAACTCTACTGGTGACTGCATATCTTCGAATATTCATTTGTTTCTTGGACTAAATGCTAAATGAACTTGATATATTTCTCTAATCACACTCTGTAGTTTATCTTTTGGTAATGCAATATTGCACATTCATCTTTACTTCAAGGCTTTTAATTAAAGGCTGTAGGTTGTAACCCTATGGTCACAGTTTCTTTGCTCTGCCATCTGGTAGCTTCCTCTAATAGAATCCTCTCCCAGCATTAGTGTAGATGCATTTGCTTTTTGGAATTAGAGGACTTGAAATGGCTTGTGGAATCAGCCAGTAAAGTTATGTAATCTCACTATGGTATTCCTTGAATATCTGCAAAGAATACCTTTGTGTGTGCCAGGCAGATTTTTAGCTACTGTGTCTAAAAGAACACAGGTATAGGACATGGACTCAAATGCTACTTACCCAGCGTAACACTGATTAAGCCACTGAGCTATTAAACCACACCGTAACTTCTCCAGCTACTTAAGATCTATATATAAGCCTTCTTTAAGACAGAGATATATATAAAATGGTTTTAGAAGTGTTCACTGAGGTCATTTTGGCTTTCCTATTCTGCACAAAATTTGGCTCTTCATAGGTAAATAAAACAGACTTCAGTTTTTCATGTAATTCACATTTGCAAATACAATTTGAAAACTGCAGAAGGATGCAATTAAAGTGTAAAAGGAATAATAAAACTGGTTCTGCAACTACTTAAAAAAGCATGGAAAATCAATCCCTTGATACATCAAGTCACAGATAATAGAACTAAATTATAAAGTTAGGTATACAAAGTGCATCACACCTGTATAAATATATGCATCATCATAAATTAAAACCACATAGAGAGAACAGAGATATCCTTTGGGGATGGAAAAATACTACATTATTGTAGAAGAGCATCTTGCCAGCACACAGAGGTTATACACCTGTTATTTTTCATGTGTTATATTTCATGAAAGAAACCCCAGCAGATAGGTAATATTCTGAATCCATTCATCAGCTATCTTCTGCACTATCAGACAGCTACTGCAGTGGCAGTCCAGTAAAATCATGGCTACTGTTACTGCTTCAGGTCAGTACAAAGGATGTTGTTTGTCTTGGGCGATGCTGCAGCACCAGCAAAGCCAGCCCAAGATGAGCCAGCCACCTCTCCATTCCACCCAGTCTCTTCCACTGCTGCTTCACCTCCTCCTCACTGGAGCTGGTACAGTTGTTTCTGTCATTGCTGGAGGGAAAAAATCTGGGAGCAAAGTGCAAACTCTCACAAGCAAACCAACCAACCAACCTGGCAGCAATACCACTTCAAGGTATTCGCACTCCTCCTGTCACATGTCTTTTGGTTTTTTTCCTCTTGTGTTTCCAGTAGCTTGCTGTGGGACCAGTGAAACCATCAGTGATTGATACAGCATAGAAAAGTTAAGGGAGCTCTTCTCTTTCTTAAATCAGACCACCTATGCAATGTTGTTTGCTCTGGAGGTGTTCCTATATCCTCACTCTGGCAGGAGGGATGAACTGAAGCCAGGGTTACAAGAAATAATAAGGTTGTCAGTTGTCTCAACTAGTATTGCCACTGAGAAGAGAGCATGGGGTACTGAACCCTGTGAGTAAAAATGAAGTAAAAAGGCATGTGTAACTGATTAAATTAATTAATTCCAGTACCAGCCTGCCTCATTCTCAAATATGCTGACTCCTATTGTGCATTTCCAAGTCAAAGTAACCTAACTGAGATACAACAATCAGACAGGAAAAATGTGGAAGATGATGTCAGGTATGTCAAGCCACAGTTCAATCAGGAGAATTTAAATGCAATATCTTTGAAATCAGTATTATCTGACAAGGAGCTAGCGATCTGTCTGAGCTGGTGTGTGAGCCTGTAACACTGAGCTTGCCATAAATTTCATCCACATGAGGACTTGACAAAAACTCCTTTAAATAAAGCGCTGCAGCCACCTAGCCTTGAAAATATGCAAGTGTTCAGGAACACGCTGATCATAGATTGGAATTAAGCAAAATCCTTCAATGTAAATCCTTCTGTAGATACTTCAGAATCCCGTAACAGATGAGTAAGTTGAAACCAATAACAGAGAAACAAACTTAATTAAGTAGCAGAACAATCAAAAATCATTGAAAGGCAAAAGTGATCCATCAGCAGGACCATCTCTCTTGAGTTCATCTTTACAAAGTTGCAGGACAGTCATTTTTACTTGGCTCATATTCAATTCTTGCTAATGCTATGTTCTCTGGTTCTGCCTAACACTGATGAGATAAGGAACAAAAGGATCAATGCTCTCATTGTGTTTACTGGTAAACCAGTAATCAGGACAGAAGACTCAAGTCCCTGAATCCTAATGATATATGAATTTGCTCAAGTATCCATTTAGACTGACATCAATTACGAACAACAACAAAAAGATGAGAAGAGGAAAACAGTATCAGTGGTAGAAGATGTGGACAAAATCAAATATAAACCTGTGCTGCTGCTGTATAAGGGCATTCCTAATTTTCCTCTGTGGTCGACTGCTGTGCCATTCCCAGATCACAAATCACAAAACAAACTGCACCTGCCTCTTCTCCATAATTCTCCAGCTGGACACCTATTACCAAAAAACAACTCTTATTTCACTGAGATTACCTGCCCATCTGGACTCATATTCTGATTCCTGATCTTCTGAGTAGTAAAGACAGCAAAGAAACCTTAGTAGTACCACACAATAACACAAGTTAAAGGCATTCTTATTCTCCCTTCTCTAAAGGGAATTTTCAATATGTCAATCAGACTTTTGATGCTAGTTAACTACCAAAATTAATTTCTCATTTTCCACTCAGCTACAGAACTAGCAGAGAAGAAAAAAATACACACAACATCTAATCAAAACTGGGATGAAACACCAAAAAGATTCAAAGAATAGTCACAAATATACTTTTTATTTTCCAGGTGCACAGTAGCTTCAGAAATTTCTCTCCTAAGAGGTATGAAAGGATTAAAAGGAGATCGAGTGTGGCAGCCTATGGCACACATATATCATGCAAGTAACAGTATTTTTCTCTGATGTGTTTGGTGCTGTCCAGTGTTGAGAACAGGCTGCTGGTGTACATGGACTCAGCTGGATAGTCTGTGTTCTTCTCACGGGCTGTTTTGTTATGTTATTTTTAAATTCCCAGGAAAAATTCAGAGTCCTAGTTCAAGAAAAATGCATCCCGTTTGAAACTCTAAGCTGAATACACATACATTCATTTTTTTAATCATCCCACTTGCAGATGCTTTATATGAAAGAAAAAATCCAACTTCTTGATTACTGATATTTAATATCAGCATGGTCCCATTGGTAAAATACCAAATTATAAAAATAATTTTTTTCAATGTCAGTTCCTCTGCTTGCTACAGTCTAAGAAAGATTCTTCAGAATAAAAATCTTGTACTTTTGATGTGTTTTTATACATGAAAAGAACAGCCTTATGCCATCCTCAGTGGTAGGAAGTGACAGGCAGAGCATGACATCAGTCTTTATTTTTAACTGACTGCCTTCTGGTGAATTTATTTTGCTGTCAGTAAATATTACAGCAGTGTTAATCCCATTCCTGCTTTACAAAGACAGAAGCCCTGTGCTAGGTTTGATCCCAGAAGCTGGGACTTCTTAGCTTTTGAAGGAGAAAATTGGTTTCCGGATTTGGCACAATAGCTCATCTGCAGACAGTACAGTAAGACTGTGTCTCAGAGAAATGCTGAAGTACCTATGAAAGGTCTACAACCACCAAAGGCATCCCTGTGGATTTTTCCATTATAGCCACACCAGATAGATTCACCGCTTACAAAAGTATCAAATCCTGGACTCAAGAACACAGGTTTAGTCAGCAAGTAATTGACTACAGATATTTAATTAAACTTGTCACCAGTCTGACTTCAGTTTCCTATTATCACTGTATCACTTGTCTTCTTAATTCATTCGCATGCAATGTCTAAAATAAGACAGGGTCAGTAAGCTTATTACCAGAGTACAAAAACATGTTTCTATCCTCCAACAGACTGTGAAAGTCTTTAAAATAAACAAGTGGAGAAACTGCACCTTCCTGATTCCCAGAGAGCAGAAATCCAGCGCAGACAATGCTAATGTTGCCTTGTCTCCATTGTCCTTCTAAATCTATTTGACGTCTCTCTAAGGAAAACACTATCATTCATTAATCCAGCATTAAATGTAGCCTTGATAACTACCACATCGTAATCGTTATTAATAAATGCTGCTAGTAGAAGCCCAAGTTCTGCACACCCACAATAATAAGAACAACTAGATAGATGCAAGAGCAGAAAAAAGGAGTTTCCCACATTTAGAAAAACAAAAACAAACACAAGAAGAAGTCTGGTCTTTTCTCTGCCGTTTATCTTTATTAAACACTCCAAGTCACTACATTCAGGCAACTACTACCATGCACTAATTAGTGACCCAGAAGGCACTAAGAGTCTGCAAACAGCAGATACACAGCTTAAAACCATAAGGGAATTATTTATTGGCTAATTCATGCAGCAGCTGTAATTAACGAGTTATTAATCTCTGTTGGTAAAACACCTTACCAGTCGTGGTTGAATAAAGTAGTCAACCATCAAGCTTTATCGGTTTGTGCATCAGGCCAACAGTTCTTACTCTTGTTCTTCCTGCCTTCCTTTCTCTGAGGATTCTGTATCTTTTCACACTTTGCTTCTTGAATCTATGAACTGTTGATTCCACCTCAACAATTTTTGATTCTGTCTACAGTTTTACCTTCCTTATCATGCATGGCTCAAAGCCTTCTCAGTATTTTCTCACAAGCAGTTTTTGCAACTTTTGCAAAGTCAGGAGAAAGGTTATTTGGTTGAACTGAAAAAGAGGGTCTGCACCCTCAAAGTATTGTGTAGCCTACAAATTCTCAACAGTACGGGGGAACTAAGTGTCCCTCGCTGCAGTTTCGAGCCGCGCCTATCCCCGCCGATAATAAGCGGCGACAGTCACGACATAACCTGTCCGGGGGCTCATGCGCCAGCCGCCACGGCTGAAAAGGAAACTCTGGGGCAGCCCGCGGCTCGGAGAGCATTCCCGACGGGACCCGCCCGATCCGGGGCCTCCGGTCACCCACGCGTTTAGAAAAGACACGGCACGACCAAAGCCGCCGCGGGTCGGCGCCCGAGGCAGCGCCGAGGGCAAGGAGAAAGCACCGCCGGAGTGTATGAAGTGAAAAGCGAACCGCCTTGTCTGTAGTTCTCGTTCGCTTGTTTGTTTGTCTGCCTCCGGGACTCGGCTCATTTTCTTCCGGTGCATTCGCCGGCGCGGCGCGTCAACCCCTGTCCCGGCCTGCCCCGTGCGCAGGCGCGGCTGGCGGCGGCGATGGGCGGGCGGGTGACCCGCGTGTTCCGGAATTTTAACGTGGAGAACCGGGCCTGCCGCGAGATCAGCAAGGAGAAGCCCATGCCCGCGCCGCGGCACCCCACCGCCCAGCTGGACGCCATGGCCGGTGAGTGCCGGCCTCGCCCGCTCGCGGGGCGACCCCGGCGGTGGGCCCGGCGTCTGTGGGCCCGGCGTC
>VYZQ01060813.1:0-17982 GCA_013400655.1 Mystacornis crossleyi
ATATATATATGTTCTTCTGTATTGGACTTCTGCCGTGGTTAGGCCTTGGTGATGCCAAGTTTGAAAAAAGTCCTTAAAATTTTAAAAGTCCTAAAAAAGACCTTTACTTTATTGTTTTTTTTTCTGTACCTGAAGTTGGTATCTCCATGGTAAGCGGAGACGCGTTTTACACAGAAAAACACGGAGTCACTTGTAGACAACGGAAACAAGCCATGAAATGACCTCTGCAAATGGGCCAAATGCCAAAGGAGTGTAGGTTGTGATTCAGGGAGCATTTAAGCATATGCTGAAGTTTATCCCTTTCCACTTACATGGGCTTAACTTTAAATATATGCTTACATCCCTTTGAAATCACATGATTCAATGCCTTGGCGAATGTAAATTACTCAAAGCCTTAGTGGGCCATCTGATAGGGATTGCATTTTGTGAGATCAGTAAATGCATATTAATACAGATTACAGGAATGTAAGCTTTATTAATACAGGTATGTACTTGCTGTCTCCAGAGAATTCCACTTTGCTATATATTCACCTTTTTACTAGAACTGCTTTATAATGCCAATGTTATTATAAATATCAGAGATAAAACTTCACTTCTTAATTGAAAACCATTGTTTTTTCCTCAGTCGAATTCTATTTTAAGCCCTGAAGTTTTATATTTCTTTTCTTTTGCTAATCCATATCTCCCTGGCAATATCCCCGTGTTCTACTGTACTTCAAACAATTTGGCAACTAAACGAGTGTTTGAAGCTGATTTAATTACATTAGCCCGAGTTGCCAATTAGATATTTGTAGAAGGATTTTGCTGAATGCTATTTCTTGAATAGCTGAGCAAGGCACGCTGGCCCTCAGTTATTCAGTTCCTGCCAGGCTGACAATAATGTAAACTGAATCCCTTTCTGCAGGCAGCCACTCCACATGAAGGATAAACAGTGGATGCGCTTTAACTCCAATGGCCTCTTGCTGTAATTATTAAAAAAGATAAACTTCCAAGAAATGTCCTCATTTAGTCGCGCTTTGCCTTTGTTTTTATATGAAGCCTTGGCAGATTGACCAATTTTTGAGATGAAAATTGGATAACTTAGAGCAAAGAATGGGAAGTTAGTTTGCTTAAATTCTCTTCCAACTATTCACTCCGAAACAATATAGCAAAAACTCTTGTTTATTCAAGTTAGACAGAGATAATGAGCAACGACAGCTCTCATGAAGGCCAAGCTGATTGATTTCCTGGTTTATTTCTAGGCTTTATGCAGAGTTTCAAGAATGGGATTGAAGTCAGGTGTAACATCCATTCAGGCTGTCAAATGATAATGCTCTGATCCCAGTAACAGCTTTTCTCCTAGTAATTCCCACTAAATCCCACTCTAAAACCCTAAGGGCTAGCGACTGTTCAGCAGTTCTACAAAATTCAACGTTTAGGAGGCTGGCTATGAATTTCGAAGCCGCTCTGTGGGTGTGTATTTATGAAATATTTTACCTCAAGCAATCATGATTCCGTTATTGAATTAAGTCCGGGCAGCTGCTCTGTAGCTTCAATATATTGCTGTAGTTTTAGTTTAAATATTGATCTGGCTCTAAAGGTGCTTGGAGTCATAGCAAAATTAATAAATTAGCATTTTGGCAACTAGCATGAAACCTACGGAAGGAGAAGACCCTTATGTGCTACATTAGGTACTGCTGCTCCTGTTATTCTCTGGTCCTGGAAAGTTTGTGTTTGGAATGAGGCACCGACAGAATCAGGAGCTTCGCACAAAGACGCAAAGCAGAGCCAGAGGTGGTTATATAAATAGCAGTGGCTTTTGTGGGTCCTTTGCTCTATTGCAGCTCCGCCGGTTGAAGTGAGAGTTTCTCATCTCTGATCTTTTGGCAATATCCTGCGAAGAGCCACCCCATTGTATTGCTCGGGCTGTTGCTATGGAAACGATAATATTTTTAGTGGGGCCTTTCAGGTGAAAATCTGCGGTTTCTAATGAATGCTGCCAGAGCCTCGCAGCACCTGCGGGGCAGGTCAGGGCTCCACAAGTGGCAGAGATGAGATAGCGAGGGCCAAACGCTTTCTCTAAACGCAGCGGCAACACTCCCCGCAGAGCACAGGCCCCGTCTCTGGGCTCCAGCCCTGGCTGCAACTGCCCTCCTGAGCACCTTTTCTCTGGGAAGGGGAGCGAGTGTGCAGTGCAAGGGGAGACTTCATAGCTAAAGGGATAAGCGGGATCGGAGTAATAATGCCTGTTATTGCTCACTACTTGATTTTTTAGGAATTAAGAGTAATAATAACAGTAAAGTTAAATGGGTGTTTTTTGTCTGTTTAAAGAAATGTGAAAACAGGGGAAGTATTCTCATGAGAGAAAAAATTCCCTTAGGGTATGTTATTTGTGGATTGGTACTATCCTCACACCCTTTTCTTCCTCCTTTTTGTTGATGGATCTTCTTTTCTCACCAGCTCTAGTCCTAGCCCAAATTTTTGTAATCAGCGCTTGCACCCAGCCCTGTTTCCCACTGCTCTCTATCCCCTGTGTGCAGTGCTTGGTATTTTTGGTACAGACAGGATGCATCACAAAGCGTGTGCCAGTACGATCGCTGCTAATGTGCCACTCCAGCACCAGTTACTGTAGACCATACTGACCAACCTATCTTACAGGCTCTGAAACCTGTGTTGATGGTATTTTTGGTTATTGTTACAGAGCACGTTTCATTTTTAAACCAAATTCCTGCTACCATCCTAGTTTCTCTTTCCAAAAAGAGCAGCTTGAATTTTCTCAAAACTAGGAATAAGTGGGCTATAGAGGTCGCTTTATGCTCCTGAAAATACCCCCAAAACTCTCAACTAAGTTGGCAGCTCAGGGGCTGAAGTGACTCCAAAACAAAGCAAGAACCAGTCACAAAACAGCATTTTGGCTGGAACCCAAGGAATCTGTCAGCTATTGTGCAGGGAATGTGACTGTCCTCCCGGCGCTGACTTAAAACAGAAAATTGAGGCGATACTAAGGACTGGGAAAGTGATAATTTTATCTGGAATGTAATGGCCAAATTCTGAGGACAGCATGTAAGTGTCTGTAGAGGGAGGAAAAGAGACCTTACTTCAGAATGACCTCATCCAGAAGAAATCCGAGTGCCATATGTTCCTTTGGCCTGCTTTTGATACCATAAAGACTCTTAAGATACATGCAAGGAAGAGAGGGGGTGGCTTCTCTTTTTTAGAGGAAGAAACATGTAACGAAGTAGCCGTAAATCTGCGTCTTGGTTTGTTCACGCTACTTTTAATCAGCTCCAGAGGTTTCCGGAGATGTAAAATGTAACAATTTTAGCTGGAAAAAGGGACGTATCCTATAGCAACAGCTTACTGTTTTCCAGTACTCCAACTACAGACCATCTTCTACATAGCCAGCAAAGACCAAGGCAGAGTTGTCCTTTGATAAGCCTGGAAAACAGTGGCAAAACAGATTAATGATCCCACAATATTGGGAGATTTGGTAAAGTTTTCCCACTGATTTTGCAATCACCCTTCACGAGTTATAGGAATATAATTTGTGATGTTATTTTTTTCCCCTTTGAGTTTAAATCCAACTACTATGAAAACAATGATAAGTGGAATTCAACTTTGGTTCCAAAATATTTCTGTAATATGGGAAAGGCTTCTGTTCCCATTCCCTTTTTCAAATGAAATGGCTTATTCAGAAGCAGTGCTGCTGAGGGGCTTCCACCCAGAACACATCAACACTTAATTAAATTTCGGTGCTATCTGAGGAAAGAGGTGCAGCAATGTCAGCGGCTGACAGCTGGATTTGTGCACATGGATTTCTCCGAGGTGAGCCCCTGGTTTCGCAATGCCCGGAGTCTGGCAGCACTTGGATTTCACGGCTCCGTGCCGTGGGCGCTGCAGCTCAGCGCTCCCGGCTTGTGCCAACACAATCTCGTTTGCCTGCAGGCTCTTCTCCTGTGATCCAGCTGGGCTGATGCAACTTAAAATCCGTGGTCTGTCTGTCTCCTCGAAGGCTTTCCAGAGACATTTCCCCGTGCAGCCGTTCGAAATGTCCCGGGAAAGGTGCACTGGAGCCCGTAGTCACAAACACGGCCCGGGAGGAAAGCTGGGAGGTGTTGCCAACCCCTTTGTAACGCGAAACTGCGGCCGGGGCCGCTGGGGTGCGATGGCGCGGGGTGGGAGCGCCCGGCGCGGCCCCGCCGCTCGGTGGGGGCGATCCCCGCTCGGGTTGTGGCGGTGCCGCTCCGGGGCACGGCGTGGGGGCTCCGCGGGGACGGGATGGGCGCTCCCGGGGCACGATGGAGATGAATGGAGGCACACGGAGCCGCCGGGCCCGGCCCGCGGCCTAGGCCTCGGGGGCCGCGCCTCATGGCGGCCCCGGCGTGCGGGAGGGCGGCCCCGTAGAGCCCACACGGTCTGAGGGGTGACAGCCCGCGGTGCCCGGGAATACCTGAGCCGGGGAATTACCGGCTCCTCCTAGCAGCCCTTTTCCCATGAGATGTGCTGCTGGAATACGGCAGGATCCCATGTGCCCGCTGCAAACGTAAGTCTCTCTGGGTTTTGTGGTTTGGGATTGTTTTAATTCTGTGCTGGGCTTTAAGGAAGTTGCTTTGGCAGATCAATGGAAAAACAACACAATGGTAGCGTTGTGGAAGGATTAAGGATTCCCTGCACGGTTGGAATGCGCACACACTGTAAAAGGATTAAGGATTGCCTTCACAGCCCCAAGGCTGCCAGAGCTCGAGGAGCAGTTGTACAAGGCTCTCAGGCACTGGGTGTGACTCTTGGGGGAGTCCTGTGCAGAGCCAGGACTTGGACTCTATGATCCTGATGGGTCCCTTCCCACTCGNGTCTTCAATAAGTACTTGGGCTTAAAGATTGTTTATCTACCCCTCCCGCCTTAAAGTATATGTGTTCTCATTCTGGGAGGTTGTTGAGCTTCATTTTTAAAATGGTTTTGGTTTTTTTTTTAAATGAGTTTATAATATGTGGAGTTTTCTCTATCTTGTTTTGAAAGTGTTTTGTCATAGGAAAGAAATGAAAACCTAATCAGTACATTATAAAAATAAGAGCATCTCTGATTATTTTTACTAGGGTTTCTAAATTCATTCTTTTTCTCCTGAGAGAGAGCAACCTATTCAAAATTCTTGTCATTTGTTGCATAAAAAATTCCTCTGAAGCACTGTAACAATTTGGATAAGCAGCCAGAGCTGCCCTTTGGGTTCTCTTCATGCTGTCAATCCTCTTCTCAGTTCCTAGTAAAAAATACCATCGTGTGTCCCTGCCAATTTCAGATCTTGCTAAAACAGTGTAGTCATACGGTACCTTGATGTGTGTTCTCCCCCCTGCACTTCTCACACCCATATTTCAGGCGGTCTGGAATGAAAGAAATCCAGGGAGGAACTCCTCACGGGCTGCTTTGCGAAGAGCCTTCACGTATTCAGCCTAATGAGGTTTTCCATAACAGAGCACATGTGGTGTTTATGGATGAACTTTGTGTCATGTATTTAGCAGTTTCCATTCCTCCCAAATTTGCATCATGAATCAACAGGTAGAGGCCCCAACTTCCTCATGGCTCATGGGGAAAATAACCGCAGATATGAAGTGATTGCTGCAGAGTCTCTGTTCCAGACTCCCTTTCCAGCAGTCTCTTAATCATTAAGTGTGCTTTGAAACTTTCATTGGAGCCCAGTTGTAGTTTCATACAGAATGGGACTGGCTGAACCACCCATTCTCTTTTCTTTTTTTTTTCCTCCCTCAAAAAAGCAGTGTAATCCCTAGAAAATTCTTTAAAAGCAAAGGACAGTCGGGTGCTAAGTGGCCAAGACCCCTTTTCCCACATGGAAGTGAGGGTTCAGAAAACACTGCTTGGGAAGTACCTTGTAGATTCAGAACGATTCCACGACACTATGGTTTTGTCAGAGTACATGGGCAACTCTAATAAAAAAGACATGATCCCTCTGGAAAAAAATCTCCTCTAGGCCAGGGATGCCTGTGCTGCAGCACACCCATGATAAACTGCAGGATTTGAGGCTCGCTAAACCCAAGGGCCTCACACAGCCAACTAAAGATGGATTAAAAGTGTGACATGGAGGAGGCAGTGCTCAGCATCGATGAATTCGGTCTATTCCACTTTTTTGGCTGGCCTTTGAACATGGAAAGCAATTCCTTGTGTTTCCAGAGGAATCCCCAAACGGTTTTTAACAAATAGCAGTACCAACCACGACAACTAATTTTTTCTCTAGAGGCTCAGAAAACTCTGCAATTCTATATTCGTTTACTAATTCATTTGGCAAACTGAAAAGCTCTTACTGTTTCCAGAAATTGAACTGTATAGACTCGAAACCTCCTTACCTTTGTAACAGATCCTTGTGTAGTCATTAAACCTTTCACATGTTTGGGGCAGGGGTTTTTTTAGCAGTATCTGTGTGAACAAAATTATTCACGAGGTGCCTCTTAGTAGCTTGTACTGTTGTAGTACCTCATAGTTCTCCGTCATACAAGACATCTGCACAGAGCTCCGAAGTGCACCCCTAAGCCCCAGCCCAGCTTTTTTCAGTCACATCTTTTCCTTCAGTAGCATGGGCTGGAGAAACTGTAAAGGGTTAGAGGGAAAGGGGAGAAACACGCCGGCTTCATAAAGTAAACTACTCCCTTTGCACTTTTTTTTGCATTCCTTGCTTTCTCACCTTTGCCAGATACGGTCTCCAAGCTCCTGACTGTGTTTGGAAAAGCGGAAGGAGATCACGCTCTGAAAGGGTTTGTGTCTGCCAGAAAAGAGAATTAGAAGGATAAGGCTGATGATACCCTGTATTTACTTCTGATTGTGTTCTACAACTTTGTATCCATAAAGAAGCAGAAGAAAGAGTGACCTGGCCTGTTTTAATTCAGCAGCACTAGTTAGATCCTTACTAGTTGGATCTTTTTGCCTGTTACTTGCTTTCCTTTTCATCAAACCATTTTCTGAGAGACCTTTATTGCTTAGCGAGTGCATTGTGGCTGGCATTAATTTTGGTGATTGAAACACAGATTCTGCAATTTGTTTTTACCTCAGGTTTTTCTGTATTGTGTAACGACGCTTGGGGACCCATTCCTAACCGGTCGGCAATTCCGTGGTGACCCTAAAGAGGCACGATTTCCGCTTCTGCCAAAAACCAGGCGTGTGTTGTACTTGCCTCACGTGAGCAGCGGGGCTGCTTATGATAGGAATTTTGAGTGTGAATGGCAGCATGTGCAGGATCAGGGCCACAGTCAGTGTGGGGTAAAGCAGATGGTGCAGAACACAGCTCTGGTTTCATTCCACTCCCAGGTACTGTGAGGAGCCAGCAGGGAGAAGGTGTTTCCAAATGCCCGGGGGCAGCACTCACATACTGTGAAAATCCTTATTATGCTGACAGACTTACCCCGGGCTTACATCTGTACTGAATTACACAAACTCCCCGTGTTTCTGCAAATCACGACTGTGTTTTCTGATTGCTGCAGTGTTTCTGCTGCCCTCTCTGTAGATGGGACAGCAGAGGTTGCATGGGTGGGTTATGTTCCAGATAGGCTGTCAGGGTTTCTTCCATGCCTCTAAGAATTCCTACAGAATTGCATGTTTAGCATTTACAGCTTGTGTTAATGATAGCTATAAAGTTGTTTGTCTTCATGGAATTAGATATATCCATAAGGCATTTTTCCAGCTCAGCTATGCTGAGGCAATAAAGCAAATTCTGCTGGCATTACTCACCGCAGTAATTCCCAAATAATTAGTCATCCTAGGTAATAGATGTGCGATGTGTCCCAGTCATAAACTGCATAATGTGGGCTATGGACATAAAACACAGCGGCTGCTTGGGAAATGCAAAACCAGAAAGCAAATTGCTCAAGTTCATTAAGGAGCCAGCTCCACACTTGCCTGTTCTCAAATCCTCCTGTGGAGCTTTCCTTCCGCTTCTAGAGTTCGGAAACTCCAGTTCTTTTCTTAGACCTTGTTTAAGTGGATTTCTTAGTTTTTCACTTCAAATTGCTTCTATGTTACTGAGAAGCCATAATGTATATGCATGCTTGTTTTCTATTCTCTCTCTTTACAAAAAGGAATATCAATTGACATTGATATTGATTTTGGCTAGCTTAAAAGCAGGAATATGTCTGGGGTTTTTCCTCCCCAATTTTACCTTTTGGCTGACGCTCTTCTATCCTGGCATTAAAAACTTCCCAGGGTGTAATTCATCCTGGTAAAGTGTTGTGCATAGTGCTCACAGTGTTTAGTGAATGTTATACACGGAGGAAATTTACTGTTGGAAAATAAATCATCCTGGACTGATTCCAAAAGTGTTCAGCAAGTGTGTGTGTGTGTGTGTCTGTTTGTGCTTAGGTTTTGCCTGTGTAAATTTGGATTTTGTATCCATAAACTGGTGCTCAATTTCCATAGAAACAGCAATATTCATAATAGTCTAAAATTGGTTCAGTACATGGTATTGCAGCAATTTGCATCAGTGCTCTATTACATTTTCTTCCTGAAGAATTTCTAAAACATATAAATATGTCCTTAAGGAGATCTCTGTGATCAGTGCAACAACAAAGGAAGGAGACAGATTGCTCGAAGCACAGTGTGTCATGCAGTAATTTCCAGCGGGCTAATCATATTAACAGAGAAAATACTGGTGCCAGTTTTACTTTTACTAGTAAAGTTTTATTGAGTGCTACTGTCCCTAGCTGCTGCCCTTAACTTCATCTGATTACGAAACCGTCTACAGTTTGGAACTGGTTTTATGGCTCACCCTTCTTATAGGGGAACAGCTGGCAAAAAGAAAAACCATTAAATACCAACACTTAAAATACAAAAAGTGGAAAAAAGATCATAAATATAAAATGAAAATATTGGTTTTCTTAAATCTGTGCTAATGACCTCACTAGGCTCTCCGAAATGCAAAGTAATCTGCATCTCTAAGGCTCCGCTGAGTGTTATGAAAGTCAGTGGAATAACACGGTCTTGGCGAAATCCCACAGGGAAAGCCTTTTTTTTCCAGTTGATCCTGTTCTGGAACCAATCAATGATAAATTGGGTTGAAGGGACATCCCCCCAAAATGAGCCTCCTCACTGCTTTTGCTGTGGGTCAGGACAGAGCTATTCCTCAGGTGTAAGTGGCTGCGACCCAGAAAACGTTTTGGGATCTCAGTTTTGTGCTATTGCCAGACCAAACCTTGAAAGGTTCCTTCCAAGGCAAAGCCAAGCAGCCCCTGTCCTTAGCACACTGCTTCCTGTACCAGGGTGGTTTTGGATTGATGCTTTATTGTACTGGGCAAACGGCAAAGTTCTCTTCCCCTCCAAGAGAACTTGTGGCAGCCAGAATTTGGGGTCTCGGCACTTGAAGTTACGCAGTGACCCCATGGGGAGTTTAGTCCATTTTAACATTCCTGCAGCTACCTCAGAGTGCATTTTCATGTGCATCCCTACAGCTGTCTGTGTGTGATGTATTGGAATTGCGTGTTTCAGTGATCTGTGGCGACCAACAGGTGAAGAGAAAGTCCTGTAGTTTGGGAATCGTTGGAGTTCCATATGCAAACCTTGAGCAATGTATGTTGAGTGATACGAGTCTCCACCGACCATATATTACTCGTTTCTGTGAGTTGGTTCCAACCTCGCACACTTAAATCTTTTTAAGCCCCAAATTTTACCCAAGGGACTCTTTCTCTGACTGTTATGCTGTTCATTGGAAACAGTAGGCTGGGATCAAGGCTCTGGATCAAAGTCTGATCAGCACAATACCTTCCACTTGAGAGTTAATACACCCACAGTATTAGTCATAAAATATGGAAAGGAACCAAGTTTCCTGTTCCATGTCTCCAGGCATATCCAAGTTACTGTATCCTTGGAATGAGGACTATGGGATATTTGTTTGGCTTATTTGAAATGAGCCATCTATGAACAGAACTGTGGATTTGATCTGTACAGCTAGTAACTGTGAGAGCTCTGCTGTAACCAGATACTGACATGATTTGCTGTAAACCAAAAAAAGGAGATTAATGTCTTCGTCAGGACGGTTGAAATCACACAAGAGAGAAACTGGAGTTAGTTGCAAGCAAGGCCATCCTGGAAGAGACCTCCTAGGCTTTGGCTCCAGGTTTCTGCCATAGCAGGGAATTGCCTTCTCAAGCCCCATTTTAAAAGTTGCCAAGCCCATCTTTAATCAGTGACAGCCTCAGCATTAAGCAAACATAGGCCCCTTTGATTTTCAGAAAGCAACTTGTGTGGTTTGCCTCTGCACAGACTCTGATTTTTACAGATCAGCTCAAGCATCCAAATAATAACTAAGAATGAATTTTATTCTTTGCATTCTGCTAGTAAAATCAAAATCTATAAATTATGTTCAATTAATCCCTGTTTATGGTTTACCTCTTTCAGCCCAGTCATAGGCCACTTAGTGAATTACACAGCATTTCTGCTTCTTCCGTGATTATTCTAAACCTGATATTTTGCTTCTATGTAAAAGAGGTGTGTCCGTTTTTATCATTAACGTTGGCTGACATTTGGATGTTGCCTCTGACAAGGGTGAAATACAGCTAAATACATATAATACAGCTGCTGGGCTGCTGGCTTTAACAATTTTATCACCATCTGAAAATTTACTTATGGGCTCGAAACTGAGTGTGAGAGGCAAACAAAACATTCCTTCTCGATTCTTGTATTTAACACAGTTCTATTGCACAAAATACAATTTAGGTTTTTATTTTATGACAATAGAAGTAGCGGAAGTTCAGACCATACATGTTTTCGCTGTGTCCAGAATTCTGAGGGTTTATGGTAGCAGGAGTTCTGTGCGTGAAAGAACCTGTGATATAAAGAGCATCGACAATTAACAGGAACAACTATTGTTTTATCCATCAGATATGTATATAAAAAAGTATTGACCTACCAGCAGCTGCAAATTATTGCAGCTTTAAGGCTAGGTTTTGCCAAATACATGCACTTAAAGTCCTTTTTCAGGGAAGAAATGTAACCTGAGGATCAAATAACTCAAGGCTTTTGTGGGCTGATACAGAAACTGCTGACACCCAGTTGAGGAAATTCGTTTCTCAGGGCTTTTTCCTCTGCTGTGTTTTTTTTACTGCTGAATGTGCTGATAGTTTCTATTTCACAGCATTTTTAAGGCCTAGCACTGGGGAACGGAGTAAACTAGAGTAATAAAAGTCCCTCTGAGCCGAGGCAATTATTTTAGCAACTGCAGAATCGTGATGCTACAGTAGCTGGTGTCATTCCAAGAGCATTCCGTAGCTCATTAGAGCTCCACAGCTACACATCCGCGATGTTCCATGGACATCAGTGGATCTCACTTCAACCGCTCCTTAGGTAAAACATGTTCCCACTACCTGTAGGCACTGTGCAAAAGTGTGCCTGTAGTTGCACACTCCACAGGAAGTTCTTTCTTCCAGGATTGGGTTTGGGAACGTACGTGGAGCTGTCAGTACCCCTACACCTGCTGGCACGGGGTACTCACACAACATTTCATGCCTGTAGCCTGTGGCACAAGTCAGAGATTTCTTGTGAGCTCTTAGGAAACAGCAAAGAAAGAGGAGCAGCCTGTTCTGCCTTGAGCTCTTCCAGAAGAAAAGGCAACGTTTGCTCTCTAGAAACACAGGGGGACCTCTAACAACGCGTTCTTTGAGCGCTCTGCCCGTGTCTTTTCCTGCCCTGGGAGAGGGATTTGCTACCCGACACAACGTGCAACGCCGCAGAACTCCTAAGGCAGCATAAAAGTATCACTGTTCAGTGTCTGAAGAGATTTGTCCCTGGTGGAGCTGAGCTTAATGATACTGTCAGTAGTCCAGAGCTGGCAGCACAGGGCCTGCACGGGTAATTCATCCCGAACGGGAAGGCAAGGAGACAGGAGGTTTTCATTTCAGCGTGGGGAAGGAAACACAAACCCACCTGGGAGAGCAGCTTGGTTTTATTGCACAGCTCTGTCTGTCTAAAGTCCTCTCACAGGAGCTGAGCCTTGTGCTTGGGAAAGGGATGGAGGAATGTGGAATTCTGAGAACAGATAAGAACTGATGGGTGCTGAGGCACGATAACAGAGCGTGGATGAATCCCAGCTTTGTTGTTACAGGAGAGCAAAGCTTTACTTTGGTGATGTTCTAAAAGAGGATTCGAGTTTCCTCGTTGCCCACAGTATTTGGTTACTGGTGGAGATGTTTCACAGGGTTTGTGTGTAATTGAAAAGACAGCCTGATGCAAGCCACTGAACATGCCTGACAGGAACTCGGAAGAGGGAATTGGTGGGGTTTCAGGACGGTGCTGGGGCTGTTAATCCAAGCAGCAATTTGTGTGATGTTAGCAGAGCAGAACGCTGGAAAGGGTTCTCAGAAAATTCTTAATTCATTACGTGTTCGGTTTGGGCAGGCAGGGGATGGTACGCTTTCCGAAATCCTGGCACTCATCCAGGCCCAGCTGAAATCCCGTCTAACGTACGGAGCTGCTGACTTTCAGAATGCTCACACGTTCCCAGAGGAAGCGAGAGAAACGCTCTACCTGCAGAATTTCGGCTCCTTGTTATTACTTACACGGCAACAGTGCCCCGAGGCTCTGATTCGTGCTACACACGCCTATACAATGTTTTGGCTGGGATTTATCACCCTCTGTGGAATCAGAGAGGTTTTATGGTTTTTAATTACTAATTGACCTTAATCAGCAGGTTTTGGTTGTTCTGGTGTTCAGAACACGCTGCTGCCTGCGTTTTACATTTCTGTGATTCAGTGTGCCCCTGAATTCCAGTCCGGGCAGCTTTTGCAGTAGGACTTGATAAATGCATTCTTCTTCCTCCTTACCTCTTGGTTCCTAAGCAACACATTTTTTGCCAGGTTAGTTATCCCTTTACCTGGTGCTTTATGACACAAAGCAGACAGTAGTTTTGCTGAACACTGCAAGTGATTCTAGTGTATCAAGGGGTTTTTTAAAGAATGTAAAATTGGTTAATTGTCATTTACATGTGTAGCTGCTCTATTAATTGTGGAAGAATTGATGTTTTCATGCTAGATCCTAGAAAAATGTGCCTGCAGCAGAAAAAGGCACATGCAGCCATTATCCACAACAAGCAATAGGCTTGGCAGCGCAGTGCGAGAGAAGAGCTTTATTAGACAGTAACTCCTGTCCATCGAGGAGTCTCTTTCCAGCAGGCTGTAAATTGGGGGCTCACAAGGCTGTATCTGCACAGCAGCTTTAATAAAATTTATCTTATGTGTAGATGAAGAGGTCATTTCTACCAGTGACCTTTTTAAGGGGCAACAGAGCCTCATTCATAAAAATGGGAATTTTTATAAGTGAGGAAATTCACCCCCCAGACAATATACATTCTCATATTCATAATCAATAGCATTTCTTTTGAAATACACTGTGTTCACACATGCTTAGATAATTGACCAAACTTGCATGAAGTATTGCTTGATTTAAATATCAAAAAAGGTGATTTATAGCACACTTCTCCTTAAAAGCCTTGTGGTTCTTTTTATTTTTTTAAATCTCTTTTATCATATTCTATCTCTTAATGCGTGTTTGTTTATGTGTGTAAGCAGACAGTTTAGGATTGGGTGAGTAATGAAATAGTTGCCTCATGGACTGGATAGTATCAGCCTCAGAGGAGAAGTATGATACTGAAGTTTCAGTGATTGTTAACCAAGTGGAATAGTGAATCAGGGTCTATAATCATAACTTTTAAATGTAGTCTGGGTTTATTTCTGAAACATCTGCCCACATGTTTATAAGAGCATTATTTCAGGGAAGTTCAGAGCTGCCACACAGATGGTAATGGTGAGCTCTTCTAGCTTTAAAATCTATAACTAAATCTAATTCTTACTGTCTTCACTAAGAGCTGCTGCGATTGCTTTTAAAATCTCACTGTTAAACTCGAAGTAAAGAAAGCAAATGAATCTTCTTGCAGCATGCAGCTGCAAAAATCAAGCTTACTAGTGGGTTTAAAGCAAACCCAAGGCAGTATTTCTCACAGTGCATTAGCTGAACGGGCTATGAGATCAAAAATAGGAACAGGTTCAATAGAAAACCATCTAATTTCCCTCTCCATTATTGATTGTGACACAATAAACTCAGGAACTCCCCAACCTGCTGGGTGCTGGAAGGGACCCATTTCCCAGACAAGACGCGTTTGTTACGGCTCCAGGCTGATAAGGAATATGCTGGATCAAGCTTTATTGCTTTTTCCAGTGCATGCAGGAGCAATATGTTGGTGTTTCTCTGTTTTGACTGGTTACTTCTGCTTTTGAGCATAGTCCTCTGCTTTGGTTTGTGAGTAGCTCGGATTGCTGAGCCACATGGATGACATTTATGATCCATTACCTAACACTTTTCTGCGGCAATGACATTCTAGCAGTTAATAATTCTGAACCAGAAATGAGCTGAATGAAATGGCCCATGCAAAGGTGAAGGAGTGGGTTGTTAAGAAGTTGGGGTGGGTTTGGCTTGGGGTTTTTTTTTTTTTGGAGGTAAAGACTGGGTGTTTGGGGGTTGTGATTGTTGGGTTTACTGGTGGGGTTTTTTTACCTGAATCACGATAAGATAAAATCAGAATTGATTACCGAAATAAGCTCTGATACTGCAATCTGTAAAGTTCTGTATGCATGAAGCTTTTATTTGGTGTGTAGCAGTGAATCATCTGAAAGTCATTTCTAGTATTTAACAACTATTTAAAAAATCCTGAGCCTTACAAACACTTCATTAGCATTCTTCCTTCTAAGGAGGAGCAACATTCCCAGTTTAAAGCATCCCTGTCCCTTAAAGCTTGCATTGGAAAGGCACAGCGTTTTGTCAGCTATGCACCCGTAACCTTGAACTCAAATACTTCACAAGACCGAAAGAAATACTTAGAATTATATTTTGCTATAGTTGTACCGTTTTGACCAGTCTGTATTTCGAGTTTTATTGTTGCATGGGATAAAAATGTCCTGTTGTATGAATGCCGGGCAGTTGGTAGGAAACTTGAGCAGTCTGTGGTGTATCCCTCCTAAACTACGAAAGTTTTGTTCTGGACAGAGAGAAAGATTTTTCTTCCGTTGTAAAACTTCAATAATTTTGAAAAGGTAATACATCTTCCATCCTGTTTAAACTTCCTAGATTTATGTTGCATTATAAGCTCATGCCTTGCCCCACTTCTCTTGCCCTGGCCTTTTTAAGTGCACTAGAGTGCAGTTTTAAACAAGGGTGCAAGTTTTAAACAAGACAGGTGACCTCTGTCTAAAACCCCGCGCTTTAGGAACAGATGAGACTGTTCCCTCTGTGCTGTTAGTGGCGAGGAAACCGTGCTGGAGATTGCAGCTGAGAAGGAGATTCAGGCAGCACGCAGAAGCTTCAAAGCACTTATCATACTGATGGCTGTGACAGCCTCTAAATGTGTGCTGTAACCTCTTCAGATGATTTGGGTCTTCAGAGATTCAATAAAGCCAGAAAAGTGTCCACACCCGTTGCTCTCTGACAGCCAGGGAACTGTGACCTGTGCTCAGCGACCTGGTCTAGTGGAAGGTGTCCCTGCCCGTGGCAGGGGGCTGGAACTAGATGGTCCTTGGGGTCCCTTTGAAACCAAGCCATTCTGTGATTCTGTGACTTCTGCTGGCATCTGCTACGGAAATGTCCCCTTTTCCTACAGAAGCACAACAGTTGCTGTTTCCAGAAGCAGCCATTTCAGTAGGGCTACAGGAATTTAAAGACTTCGTTCTGTGTCACTTGGGACCATAAACCTTATGTAACTGGGAAATGGGAGACTCCTCCAGGAAGGCCACCACCAGCTCTAAAGTTGTGTTGTTTCAGTGATTACAGGGACTGACAGGAGAGGGATATCTAAGGTCACGTCCCAAATTTCCAGAGTGACTTTATTGGCATCAGTTGAGTGACTGCACGTTTACATCACTGCAGGCAGCTGAGATCAGAATCTGGACCTTTGCCTATGAAGTACGGCAGGGAGTTGAGGAAAGTCTGTGTTAAATATAGAATAAGCTAAGAGCAAAGCTCTGTTTATGTCATCATAAAGCAGGGAATAAACCACGGGTGGAATCTGAGCATTCCCAAGCAGCACATCAATTTATGTGCCTGGTAATTAATGCTTATGCTGCCTGGTAATTAATCAATTAATTACCAGGGTCCACCAAAGGAGTCGAAGTGAATGATGTAAAGCCTGTGACTCACCAAACTTCTATTCATGTTTTAATTTGCTGTTTTCAGTGATGAGTGCTTGGCAAAAGGGCGGCATCCACCTGGGAAGCAGAATGCAGGGATGTCCCCCTGCCTTTTTATTGCCCTGTGAGGAAGGTACGCTGAGGACAGGGGCATGCAGAAATGAACCGAGGTGAAGGGAAATGCACAGTTACTGTTCTTGGAAATATGTAGAATATTGACTCTGTGTGTAGGCCAGAGCCTGCTTCGTTCTTCCTCTAGCTGCAGCAACTCAGCTAAAAATAGCAGTTCACAAAGCTGTTCTTTAGGCAGACAAAGTTTCCTGGCCTCAGGCATGACTAGGAAGAGCACTGAATTGCACTGCCCAAATTGCATCCTCCCTTGTTACTGACAGCTGTGAGTCACAGGTGAGAGAAACATTCCTAGCTGGTAGTCTCCAGCTAGAAAGAATTACCTTTCTCCAGCTAGGAAGAATTACCTTTTAAAGACTGACCTCTAGGTTAGAAAAACAGTTATAATGTTACCATCGGAGTGTTAGCCCTTGGATCGATTTTTTCCTCTGAACTGTCTTCCCAAGACCTCACTTACCGTTATTATTCCTGTTTCTCTGTAACTTGGAGTGAAACCCTCTCTCAGGAAGAGTGCCGGCATAAGGAGTGAGAGTTTGCACGTTCAGCCTTCATGCTGGAGCTCTGTCCACTCTCCCGCACCACAGGACTGCCGCCTTTCCGAGGCAGCTGGCACAAAGGGCCGGTCCGGGCAGAGAAAGAAAATGGAACACGTGTTCTTTTGGGATATCTTTGCGTTTCAAACGTGTCTGGCTTGGGAAGAGCAAGGTTAGTGGCAGCCTGACCTAAAATAACCAGCAAAGGGCACCTCTAAGAACCCCCACCCGGGCTGCAGGTAACTGCGGATGAGCATCCCACTGCAGCCATCCTTTCTGCACACACTTAATTTTATGAGCTCAATACACACAGAGACTGCATAGCAAGGACTAAAAATATATCCCTTCCTAATGGTGTGCTAAATTCAATTTTAACTAGTGTATGTTTGAATTAATGTATTCACCGCACTCAAGTTTAAACACCTATGCATGTTCAGGATTTTTTTCCCTCAGGGAAAAAATACTTCCTCCAGCTTTCACAACTCTTCTGTTCCTTTCACTGAGCATCCTGAATGGGCTGTATAAACCTTGGCTACAATTCCTGAGCATCTACAAATATTTCCTTAAGTGGAATATTAATAACACTTTATCTCCTAAGGCCTCTCTGCTTGAAGGTCAGCTGAGTGTTTTGCTGCCATAAGCCTACTTTTGTTTTTGCAAAAGCGGGAAAAAAAAAAAAAGGAAGCCCTGTCAGGCCCATAAAGAGAGAAGGTCAAGTTTATAGATGTCTGGCAGAGATTGCCCTCAGATATTTTCATTTGCAGCTGGGTGGGGACTAACAGGGTTTGGTATGGATAACAGGGCACTGGAAAGTCACAGGCTCTGTTCTCCTCCTGTCCTCTAAGAGCTGTGCTCTATGGCATCTTCTTAATAATACATTTCTTTTCCTACTTTACTACCTGAAAAAAAAAAACACATTTGATCAGATGCATGTAATGATACTCTGATGTTTGCCTGGGTCCATGGTGCTACTACAGCTTATGTTAAAAGGGGATCATATTTTATTTGTGTTAAAGGTAAAATGGCATCACTAATCCAGTTTGTACTTGACCATTTATGGATTTCGGTATCTACAAACATTCTTTTGGTCTTGTAAATGTGGGGAAAAGGCAGGAGTAAAAATTGGAATAGAAAATTCTTTAAAGGGAATGTAATTTCAAGGAATTGCAGAATGGTTTGGGTT
>VYZQ01060824.1:0-23528 GCA_013400655.1 Mystacornis crossleyi
GTCCAAACCAGGACACAGCCCAAGAAAAAAGATTTGAAAGTCCTTCACTGCAGCTTGAATTTGGTAAAAAAAATAATGTATTTACTTGGCACCAGCAATGTTAGTTGGTCTCTTGGCTTCTGTCTCCCTGTGTGCTTCTCCCCAGGAGGGCTCTATTCTTGGCCACCTTCACAGCATCCTCCCCTAATGTCCCAGGACCCATTCCATGTGTGCAAGTTTGCTGCACAGCTTCCTGAAGAGTGACATGAATATTGCAATAGCATCTGGTGTCAGATGGCAATTCAGGCTCATCAGGATGAAGGCCATCCACAGGGGTGTCCTAGAGAAGACACTCCTAAGGCAGATTGCCAGTAGTCTCTGTTTTAGTAATAGAGACTTTAACCTTCATAGCTCTTTTGGAGCCATTCCTGTTGAATTAACTTCTCTGTTTGTCTATGCTCTTTCTGCAGCTCCAGCATCCAGCTTATTACTGAAAAGCTCTTTGGAATATCTTGAGTAGGAAAGTATCCAAAAAAAGCCAAATTTCAATCTTTTATAACTCCTTTCTCAGTCCCAGGGGAGGGTGATTGTGAGGAAAATTGGCCATTTCAGTTCCTTCTCTAGGACTCACTACATCCACAAAGCATAACACTTAGATCTCATCTGCACACAAAAGTGGCATTGATTTAAATAATCAGGTTTTAAATTAATTTAACTGAACTGGTGCAACCTTTTTACGTGGACTTTAAGTCAATTTAAAAAGAGCCTTTTATCCTTATTGCTCAAGGGTAGAGTCAGATAATCATAAGTAATTGAGTTAGAGTGTGTCAAGAAGTTATTGTCTCTTCAGATGAAGGCTACTCTCCTTTCTGCTGTAAATGTCATAGTCCAGCTCCCCACTCCACCTCAGCTGGAACTGAGCCTCTCACACATTGCACCCCCTGACTTTACAGGTGTTCTCAGTTCCCTGCTCTGCAACTAAAAATTAAAACTGGTGGCTCTTCCATGAATAAATTCTTGGCTTTCTGGCCTCCACAGTGAAGCAGCATCAAAAAGAGCAGGGGGAATGGTTTCAATCCCGGAAGCCTGGATAGCAGCACTAGGACAAGGCACCTTTAAAAAAATAATTTAAGCCAGAACAAATTCTTTACTGAGATAAAGAACTGCAGATGTCTTGATTGCAATAAAATTTAACTCATTTGTATTGGTAGAGAATTTTGTATAAGAACTTTCAGCTTAACTTTCGTGAGGTGCATGAGGGGAGGAAGCTGAGAGAAAAAGACATGCAACCAAAGATGTATGTGCACATTCTGTGGGGGTTTTCTTTCCTCAATACTTGGGTGCCTTTTAGAAGGGGTCATAATGCTCATAGTGCTCATGCTCTTGAATTAGTGCTGGAAATGTCACTGCATGCAGTGCAGAACTTCTGCTGAGAGGAGGGAAACAAAGGCAGAAGAGTACTGTGACTAGAGAGACGTGCAGTTGACTAAGAAAAGAATTTTAATAATATCATGAAAACTGGTAACAGTGGTTACAAAGAATACCACTTCAAGTGAGACAGATGCTGGTATTTCAGTTTTCCACATGTTCAGTTGGATGAGTGAATGGATTTCTCCTGAACTTTTCAAAATACTGCATTTTTAAATAGATGTGTTAATTCTTCTAATTTTTAAACTATAATGTGCTTTCTGATCTAAACCAGAAAGGTCATCTTGACCTCTTAAATAAAACATTTTAATTGAAAAGAAGCTGACATGTTATGCCAAAAGAAAATTCCAGAGGAGCTAGCCTTTTTATGCAAAAAGCTTCATTTTGATGAATCAGCACATTCTGACAAGAATTTATACAAAATATTCCTGTTCTGCTGCAGGCCTGAATTCTGGTTCTTTACTGCAGCTTCTCCAATGCTAATAGAGCAGATCATATCCAGCTTGGTGGGTGTATTTGGCTGATGGCTAAGAGTGTGCTCCTGTAATAAGTCACATAAAAACGAGGAGCTTACACAACCTTCAGCATGGTGGGACATTCATCTGAAATATAAGGGGACACAGGATCTTAATCATCTATATATGTATGCACACAAGTGCATATGTATACGTGCCTCAGTGTGGGTGTATATGGGTGGACTGGGCTGTCTCTGCACTTGTAGCATAGCCCCTATAAGAATAATAGAACTGCCCTCATTTCTTTGTTTAATCTACTTAAACAAAAGGAACACCTGCATTCTCACCCCAGGTTAGGAAACACCAGAACTATTAGAGACTGTCTCCCTCAGCCTCTAAAGAAGAAACTCCTTACACTGAAGAAGTTCTCACTGGATGTGATCTCCCTGACACTCAGCAGCTCTGTCAGAGCAATATTTCATTGGTACATTATTATGCACAGAAGTGCACACTCAAGCCATTTCTGTTTACTCAGAATAGTGTTTACTGAAATATGTTCTGCAGTTTGCCATTCCTTATGGAAGATAATATTGTATATACAAGAGCAAATTGAATATATGCAGTGCAGTAATTGCCATCATGCCCAGCAATTTGATGTGTTTGAATACTCAAGATAGATAAGGTTTCTCTAAGGATTACCCCTCAGCACATTCACCAAATTTAATTTTGTATTGTTACTTACAATTTCTTCTAGCATATTACTCATAAAAGAAAAAAAAATTGCTGTGAATACATTCTTTGAAAAAAGGTTGCACATGCTTCCTACAGTCTCCACCTTTGGGATTTTTGGAAAGCAGTTTTATCGTTCCTCCATGCAGTAATGGGTTCTGTCACTGAAGAGCAATCCAGGGCCATTATTCTAGAATGGGGTTTGGGGGAGTCTGAATGCTGACTATGCAAATCCACACCCCTCTTGTACTTTAAATACCCTGATGTATTTGTTCAGTATTTGGTAAAAGAATTAGGTGCTAAAAAACTGACCTAGTTGCCAGATCCTGCTGGGAAACACTTTGAAGAGCAGTCAGCATCTAAATGAACATATGAAGGAGTACCTAAATGAAAGGAAAGGCTTATTAAAAAAATAAAAAGAGAGACAGGATTTTTCCATCTATAATTCATATGGGATTCTCATACATCATGGCAGGCATCAGAGGCTAGAACAAAACACAATGAAAAAACATAGGTAAGTTTTTCTGGGCAAGGGTTGTGTTCCAGCCCTGGTGTGAGAGCACTTGCTATGCATACACATGTACTGACCTCCCCCCCAGCATCACTCATTGCTTCCCCATGGCCCTACTCCTACTCCTCCCTCAATGCCCCTCCCACTTTGTTGGAATTCCCATTCTGTTGCTTCCTCCTTTTTACACGGACTTCCATCTCTCTGTTCTTCCATCCTGGAGCCTCAGTTTTACCTGAGGAGTTAGCACTGTGAACGAGTACCTGTTTTACAGAGTGATATCTATTAAAAACCTTTTTTTTAAAATCTGAAATCTAGCTGATTGCAGCAGTGTAGATGTCAGTCTATGTAAAGCATAAAATTCAGTGATCCAACAGAAATATTTCAAAATAACATAGCGCACTCAGTATTCACCATTCCCTTCTGGAGAGGATGAGAGAAGAGCAAACTGCAGATAAAAGGCAGACGACGTCATCTGATGCGCCACCAGGAGGGATTTGTATATTACTGTCAGAGGGATGTAAGAACTGTATGAACTGGAAAGCAGAGGGGAAGTGCCACTTGCACAGTTTCCAGTAGTTTCTGTGTCCCTTGTGTTTTGACCCACTGATCTGCACTGTTCTTGCACCACTGTTTCATTATCAAGAGGTCCTGCTTGGGACTGCTCCATCCAGGATGTTAAGACAGCATGAGAGTTTCTCTCTCTTGCCCTCCCTTCCTTTCCTGGTTCAAATAAACTCACTTTCATGTTCCTTGTCGTTCTAGCTACTGGCTTTGAAGTCCCCTTCTTTCTCTTCCTCCCTCCCCTCTCCCTCCTCCTGAGCCTTCCTGACAGGAAGAAAAGAGAAGGCGGCTTTTACAATAAACAGTGAGAGAGTTGTGCGGCACTAATCAGCATTTGCAAATGAAGATTAACAAAAAGTGCAAACAAGCCCATGTGATAACTCCACAGTCTGACCTAATCTTAATGAAATCTACAAGATCTATTTATATAAATAAAAATGAATTTTCTTGCTTTCAACATGGTGCAATTTGAGCATGTAGATTACAAGTGACACACACAATTGTTCTCCCTGCATAAGTTCCCCAACTTTAAAGAGCTTACTGACAGCTCCCTGCAAAGTGAAGACATGCAGCTGACAGAGCTGTCTCAACTTTATTCAGCTCCAGCAGGAGGGCTCCCTTGCTTTTCTTTTAAAAATCCATTCCATTTAATTCCTTGCTTCCCTGAGGACATCAGGCAAGACTAAATGCTGAGAGGAGAGGGATCTCTGTAAGCTGGCTTGATGGCATGCAGTGGAATAAGGATAGAGAGGGATAATGTTGTCTGAAGACCTGTGGGATTTCCCATTTGGAAGTGTGACTTCACCTCAGTTTTTTGCATATTACCAGCAAAGGCTGAGCACTGTGCGCATAGAAATGTATATTTAACTTAAAAATATTTAAATGGGACAGTCTAGCAAAGCTCTGACCCTCTAGCTGTATATGAAGCAGAAGGACCACAAGGGAGGAGCTGGTAGCTGAATCAGAGGCATCACCTCGAGGGAAGATTCAGTTGCCTTGTGCACAAAAGAGTTCACATCTCGTGTAGTGGGAAACTTGCACATTATAGGTGTCCATCTACCCAAACTAATATATAATAAGGCGAATAGAGAACAAGGGTTTCAAACTGAGAGAAAGGAGATCTCTGAAGACCAGCACTTACATGTAACCACACAATTCTTTGTATCACTCTTCCCCACAGGCACTCCAAAAGCATATGAAAGTCAGACTTCTGTGGTTACTTTATCTCGATTCCACGTGTTGTGTTACAGCTCCAACTACAGTCCCCTTATCACAGTCTGGGAATAGTGCTTAAAAGTGTTCTTTAAGTTCCATGGAGAAAAAAAAGGCCCTTACCCTTTTCTCAGGCTGAAACTGAGAAACTATCACAACTGACAGGTACCAGCAAATTAAGTAGGAAAGACACTGAGTAGTAAATAAGGTGGTTGCAACCTTCCCCAGCAGTTGCTTTTGACTGCTGACACCTTCATATCTTATGAACTAGTGAATGGAGGTCAAGGAGAAGGAGATGATGGTGAGAATGCCATGGAAGACAATGATTTCACAGCAGACATTTTAGCATCTTGCCTGCTGTTCTGCCTGCTCATACGTGGCAGACTTCTGCTAATTTGGTTTGACAATAAACTTTGAGAACTGTCAAGTGCTGAGATATCTCTGCACATCTGCATTCATGTTTGCTTATTCTAACCCGTCAGATAACTTTTCATCCCACAGGTTAAGAAGAAAAACTAGTTTTCTACTAGGTATTGCCCTTGCATCATTCATGATGAGCTTTCATGGCAAATTAAATTTTGAAGAGTCACAAGTCATTTACCACTGCACTGGCCTATCCTTCATAGACAGCTACTGCTTATTGCTGTGGGCTATCCATCTGTTTCTCTAGAGATCTGCCTGCCATATATTTTTCCCATATCTACATCTGCAATATTTATGCTTAACATTTTTGTGCATTTGTTTGTCTATTTCTATTCTCTCTGTCTTTTCCCATGTATGTGTGTTTATGTAAGGAAAGAGTAGTATGTCACTATTTGTCTTCATGCATCAATAAAACCAACACAGTTCCATGAAAAGAGAAACATGAAGAACACAAGAAGTCTCAGAAATCATAGGTACACATACAACACATTCAAACACTCATTACAGAGACTGACTGTGGCCCTCAAGGGAAACCAAGTGCCTAGGTGGCTTTGTGTTCTCATGAAAACCTGTTTCAGGGTCTCTGACTCTTCCTCTGAGGACACCAGGGGCCTGAAAGGGACTCTCAGTGAAGAAAAATGGAAACATCCACCTCCCTGCCTGCTCCATGGAGTGGTGGAAGCAAAAGAGCCAGTCAGACAAGACTACCCAGCACAGCAAGGTGCTGAGGAGACACTTGGGCTCAGGCCTTTTGTGAGAAATATGTCATATATCTTTTGCCCATGGGAATTCCAAAGCAAGCATAACGCTAATTTTGGTACTGACGTCAGCTGCCCCTTAAAATCCAAGGTCAATCGTAAGACTTCAAGTCAACAGAAGGAACAAAATGAAAACAAGCCACTGGCAAGGACTAAACTGGTCACTAAAAGCATGAAGACTCTCTTTTCGCCAGCTCTGATGAGCATTGCTATTTCATGTTTATTGGTTGTGATGGCTTTAATCATATGATGGCTGTTTACAGATGTAGTGGAGGTATTATTTCTGCCTGGAGGTGGATAGCACAAAATTGAGAGAAAGGAGAAAATATGAGCTCTTTATTCAAACATATCCCATAGCAGAAGATGACGTTTATGAGGGGAATTAGGAAAGATAAGGGCATGGTCCTTTGGAAGAGAGGAGAGAAGATAAGTTGTTTGGTTTTACTGGCCTCCTTGAATGAAAGCAGAGAATGAGGCAAATTAGTGGGTAGAAGAAGAACAGAAGAAAAGGGAGGATGCATGAGATTTCACCCTGATTTCTGGTTGCGTCCTCAAGCAGTTTATATGAAGCTGTTTAGACCTACAGATGGTAACTTCTACACATTTGTTTCCTTGGACACTGTGGTTTTCCAGCTATGGATCTCTGATCCCTAAGAAATATAGTTAATGTCTCAGGTACAGGGAATGTAAAGTTGCTTATACACCTAAAAATAGGCCAGACATCATAGACTACAGATTGAGAGCTGCTGCACAAATACGTACTTACGTGTAATATTCACCATCACTACTTTGTAGAAATAAATGAATGTTAAGCCTCCTCCCTGACATCTTTGCAGAGTAAAAAGAAGTCATTTAATTCTTGCTTTCAAGTTTTCAAAAAATGGAAGGTAGATTTAGAAGACATAGTAAGCAGCTATTTCAGTGCAAACCCAGAAGAAATCTGTTATACAAAAATTGCAAGTTACTGCCTAGGGCAGAAGAATCTGACATGTCAGTCTCCAGAAATGAAAACACACTCCTGAGCATTCAACTGTTTCCTGAAACATACATAGTGAGATTTTTTCTAGTATTAACAACATTTTTTTTAAGCTTAACATGTAAACGAAATAATCACTAGCCTTGTAAAGAGAATTTGTACTAATTCACTACCAGGTCATTCCTCACTAATTCAGTACCACGGATGCTGGTTTGTATCAGTTGACACTAAGTAGGATGAAAATATAAAACATCAATGCAAAATGAGCAATTAACTGCTCCAAATAGCATTTACTGATGATTTCTACACAGTATTGGCTGTTTTTTCACTTAACAATCCGTATTTAATTCAAGGCTTTCAAAATATACCTGCACAACAGCAGATTCATGGAACCATTAAGTGGGACAGAAAAACACAACTACCTCCCTTTTTTTTCACTGAAGACTAGAAAAATATAACTGCAATTTGTTTTTGTTTAAGGGCAGTTTTCAACAGCTACCGGTTGCTGTAAAATTGAGTAAGGTGCAAAGGTCAGGAACAGAAGGTTGTAGTGGGGTGACATCAGACTGGAGACCTGTCACTAGTGGGGTTCTCTACGGCTCCATTCTTGGTCCTGTGCTCTTCAACTGTTGTGGTCCGTAGTTTCTGCGTTGGCATGGCAAGCCGCAAACCTTCCCAGAGAGCGCTGCAGGACTGCCTCGGGGAGAGCGGCTGTTCTGCTTCCCGTAGCCCTTCGGGGTGGCCCTGTGCTCACGCTCCGGCAGCTGTTGGCTCCACAACACGGTGGCGATAAAGGAGGCGAGAAGGGTCTCTGCATGGGGACCACAGAGGAACTTTATTCACATGATGACACAGAGGTTCCCAGAAGCAGAGAACCCCAATGGCCGGGAGTCTGGGATTTTATATGGGGACGAGGGGGGCAGAGAGAGCACATGGACTAATGGTCTCAGAGCACAGGGGCGGTACCTAGGTGGAGTTGGGGTACTGGAACCAACAGGGAAAACCTGAGGGAGTGGCCAGGAGTAGGGGCGGGGAAGGGAGAACAATGTGGGGAGGGCAGACATTTACTAAGAAAAGGAGTGGGGAAATACAGCACTACATTCAACATCTGCATAAATGACTTCGATGCAGGACTGGAAGGGATACTAAGCAAGTTCACGGATGATACAAAACTGAGAGGAGCTGTTGACTCCATCGAAGGCAAGGGAGACCCTGCAGAGAGACCTTGATAAATCAGAGGGCTGGGGAATCAGCAACTGTATGAAGTTCAACAAGGGGAAGTAGCAGTTTCTGCACTGGATTGGGACCACCCTGAATGTATGGACAGATTGGGGAATGAGATGCTGGAAAGCAGTGCCACAGAAAGGGACCTGCAGGTCCTTGCCAATGTCAAATTGAATAGGAGTCAGCAGTGCCCTGGCAGCCAGGAGGGCCAACCGTGTCCAGGGGGGCATCAGGCACAGCATTGCCAGCCAGGCAAGGGAGGGGATTGTCCTGCTCTGCTCTGCACTGGGGTGGCCTCACCTCAAGTGCTGGGGGCAGCTTTGGGCACCACAAGAAAGATATTAAACTATTAGAGAGGATACAAAGGAGTGTCACAAAGATGGTGAAGGGCCTTGGTGAGAAGCTGTCTGAGGAGTGGCTGAGGTCACTTGGTCTGTTCAGCCTGGAGAAGAGGAGAATGAGGGGAGACCTCATAGCAGTTATAACTTCCTCATGAGGGGAAGAGGAGGGACTAGTGACAGAACCTGAGACAATTGCCTGAAGTTGTGTCAGGGGAGGTTTAGGCTGCATATCAGGAAAAGTTCTTCACCCAGAGGGTGGCTGGGCACTGGCACAGGCTCCCCAGGGAAGTGGTCACAGCACCAAGCCTAACAGAGCTCAAGAAGCATTTGAATAAGGCTCTCAGACACATGGTGTGATTCACACCACAGAGTTGGACTCTGTGATCCTTGTGGATCCTTTCTAAATCAGCTTATTCTGTGATTCTGTGAAGGTTGCTGATGGTTTGTCTTCTATTCAAAACTCACATTAAATGAAAGGCATTGGAAAACTTTCTGCCTCTCATCTCTTCATCATTTAACTGAAGTTGATGGTACTCATTTATATTCTGGATGAGTCAAGAATTTCTTGTAAAAGTTCAAAGGGGGGAAAGTCCATGTTTTTCTTTAGGGGGGGAAAAAGTCAAAGACCAAAGTACTTTGGCACAAAACCAAACAATATGATTCAGTAATGCTATTCTTGCCGAGTCACCTGAGAGGTGTTTTAAATCCCTGATATCTCCAGCTTCTATTTAGGAAGTTCACTGCTTGGACCACACCTCTTAGCATCAATTTCTCTAGTGTCTGTGGTTGTGGAAGTGTGGGAGAAATCCTGCTGCTTTGAATCCACATTCTTTTGTGGATTAGATGATGACGAAAGGAAACCAACTACATCATGAAATATCACAGCAGGCTACTCAAGGAAAATGCAAGAGAATACAGGCTTAAAGGTATTTCATACACACCCCTGGCACACTCCCAGAAGCAGGTGTGGGTATTCTTATAATTTAAAGTCCCATATTTCTGCTGAAAAAAACTCAAACGTTTTGTGATGCAGTTTCTGAGCATTGGTTTCAGCCACTGAGATGAGACATCCACCACATACACAGGTTTCTATTAATATTTAAATGGATAAAAGGACAATTTGAAATGTTAATGAGCTGGGATACATGTAACAAGCTCCTATTTACTTCTGTGGAGACCTATCTTTAGGGGTATCACATTCTTCTACTCGGTTTTTTTAAGTGGAAAGGGAGTAAATTTTGCTTTAACGCTGTCCTCAACCACAGGTATTTTAAAAAAGATTTTGTATAACATTTGCTCTTGAAATTTTCAATGTAGGCTCACAAAAGTAAGTGAATGAAGTTTCCTGTTGTAATGAATTTGTTTTTAATAAATGTCTCATGCAATTCACATATGCAGCCTACAGCATAAAGCTCTGTAATTATCCGACAATTACTTTTTGGATTTTTTTGTGTATTCCTTCTTGCTAAAGTCACAGTTGCTTATTATCACTGCTATACTGTTTTCTTTGTTCAGTGAGCTTTTCAAGCCGGACAGCATCAACAAGGTGTTGTTAGAAGATGCATCACAATGAAAAACTCCTTTTCTTTGTTCCTTAATGTCTCTTGAGTGCTCCCCTGATGATATGAGACTGGGAGACCAACAAGAAGCAATGAGAAAATGACTGTGTGTCTCAGAGCATGGTGGAGTTAACAGAGGGGTCACAGAATCAGAAGCTCCATGCAATGGTGCAGTTTGTGTGCCACGGTGATTATTAATAGTCCCTATGTATCAAGGGACCAATACAGACTTGGTGCTGGCTTGTGACTAAAAGAACAGCTGGCTGCAAGGAAACCAAGCTCCCTCTCCAACAGCAATACAGGCTGTTGCTGTCTATTCTCATATTTTGTGACTACAAAAGCCCATAGTATCAGTGACAAACTCAATAAGCTATTTCAGATCTTATCAGGCAGCTCTGCTGTTTCCAGATTTCCAGGGGATAGCTTCCAAGTTCACCAACCCTCTCCTCTTTTTATGCAGAGTGGGAGGAATGAAGACCTTTTGAATAAATCATATTTGAAGTTTCTAGGCCAAACCATTCTTGAGCAATTGCATGACAGTAGAGCAAGAATTATTTCAAATTGTTCCAGATATGATTGACACCAAAAATTTCAAACTCCCTATTTCACAAGCTGTTTCTCTGCTTTTCTTGCAGTGTACCCACAAATAAAATATCCCCCTTCTGGAGACTATACACATGATGAACTTTTCAGAATATGAAGTGAGACAAACTGTAAATTCTCAGAAATTCTGCCAGTGAGTGCTTTGGAGGTGCCTTCATATATTATCTAATTAATGGACTTTTACTTTTAAATTAAACTGGCTCAGAATAAATAAATTCTCACTACAATCTTAATTATGCAGAGGTTACTTCTTCTCACTAATCAAAATCTTGACTGAAGCCCAAGTATTCACAATAGGTCATCATGATTTGAATCAGTGAGTTGTCACAGGTGGGATGCTAAATTGTCCTTCCTTCATTACATTTAATGAAAATGTGTGTGCCGAGGAAATTGCTTTGAATAGAGATGAACAATTAAGAGAACCGAATGTATATAGGAAAGGGGGAGGGAAAAGTGTTCCTGCTGAATGCATTGGATGTGTTTAGGCAAGCTTCTCATTTCAAAGCAAAATTCCTGTTACTTTGCTTTCTTGATTGTAACCCCAGAGCAGAAGCAACTCTGCTGAGATAGAATCCTTCAGGGAGGGAAGGATAAGAAAGACATTCCCAGGAGAAAAGTAGGAGTAGGAACAGGGGGAAAGAATTGCGGCTGTGAAACAAAAAATCAGAGGAGAAGGACCAGCAAACTTCTGAGCAGGGAAGAATGCTGAAGGGTCACAGAATGATTGTAGTTTCAGCTGCAAAATTGAGAACTTTATTTTCCTTTTTCTTATGTACGCAGAATGCATGTAGTCAGTCTGTCTGTGTGACTTTGAATCCCTTCCCCCAACGACTGTTGAACCTGCTGCCTGATTTCAATCCAATTTAATAAAAAGGAAAGAGACATAGGAGATAATTAAGTTCCTAAATTTCAAGGCATGTAGTTGCCTTGGAAGAAGAGACTTTGAGAGCCATAAATGTGAGAAAAACTGCAAGAGAAGTCAACCTTTTCCGGGAGAGTAGAGAATCCGTGCAAAATCCATCATGGATCGATTGCCCAAACACAGGCAACACTTCAGTCAGAAGTTATATTCCCCTGGAAATTCAGCTGAGCACAATACATAAATTCAAATAATTGATTCTGGTAATAATTTCTTTGTTATCATCAATGACAGCTCAACTAGCTTCCATGGGTTTTCAAAATTATGCTGATAGAAGGACCATTTTTCAGTGTTGGGGGCTCTGCAATTAGTGTGTAGCCCAGGAATTCTGTCTCAGACATAGAAGTTACATTTTGTGTGTGATTATTACTGACAGTAGTACAAAGAAGTTCCACATACCTGTGTTTAGTACTGCCATAGCATGTATCTACTGAAAAATGCAAAATATGTAGACAGTAAAATAAGCTCTGAAGTAGCTGACACTTAAATGGCCAGATAAAAAGGAATACATAGCTTAACATGAAACCAAGGTCAGGTATTTCTCTTCATACCTGTACAGATATACTCCTGGTTAATTCCAGTTAAGTTAATTATAAATATTTACAATAAAGCTTGCAATTTTCAGCCAACTTCTAGCTGATCATAACAGACACAAACCTTGCACTAATTTGGTTTACTTTGCTAGAAGACATTTAAGCACTCTGGATGAGATTCTCAGGTAGTGAAAGGCATTGGTTCTGTGCTGATTTTCATTAACAATGCCAATTAACATTAGCAGAGAAACTACCTTCTTTTGTTTATTCACCATGTCTCTCATTATCCCTCATCACAGCTCCTAATATGGATACAGCCTAATGAAAAATGTTCAGTTCATGCAAAACAACGAGAAGAAACCTACATACCCACCAGCTGCATTTCTTTCCCTCTGCTCTCTATCCAGTTTTAACTTTCACAAAGGAAATTAACTATAAAACCCTGAAAGAAGTCAGAGCTTTCTGCAAAGAAAACACTGCTACAAGCACACTGTACAATTGCTAGATAATTCATATAAACTTTCAAGGCCACAAAAGTATATTGGTCCTTTAGCTCCAAAAGACATAGTTCATCATTCTCTCCTTCCTCAATTTACAATGCCCTGAATCCAATTTTTTTCCCTCTTGGTATTTCAAAATATGCTTGTAGTTACTATTCAAGTCCCTTTCCTATTTCTAGAATATTGTGTCTGGGGTTTCAAAGACATAAGGGAGTTAGATGCACGACTCTCTGAGGCTGCTTTGAAATTTCAGCTCATGGCACTCAGAGATTATTTATTTTGCAGTGTGTACATACATCCCATATAGCCTCATAAACCATGTTGTTAAACACAAACTTCCATACATGAACTCTTCCTAGATCATATCATCAGTGCATTTCATAATTCAAATGGATTGATCACTCTGAATCTAACAGATAAATTATTTTGCTGCTTCACTACATAATACTGGTGCAAGATTTTACCATCCTCTGACATAACCAAAATAATCCTCTGATTGTAGTCCATTCAGAGTCCTTTACAGCATATTTGAGAAAAACCTTCAATCTAAGTCCAATAGTGTACTTTTATCAGAACCAAAAAAAGAGGAGAGGAAAGCCTATAAAAGAAAAATAAATTAAGAAACTGTGATGGTAAATGGTGGAGGGTTATGTAGTGATGGGGTATATGGTGGCAGACTGAAAACCGTTCATCTTCAGCCATTCTGACTTTTTTGAGCAGTAGGACTTCTGTAAAGAAAGCAAGGTAATGGTTTTTTCATCATTAGCTGGACTGTAGCAAAATGCATAAGAGCCATAACTCTCTTCTAGTGAAGCTTTTTGTTTGGGAATAATGCAAATTATCCTCATTACAATCAGATGGGATGGTTGTTAATATCTTTGCATAATTAGAAGCTATTTTCCTTAAATACAGTTTATGCATGAACTTTCCAAGGAGATTTATCTACTGGGGTAACGCTGAATCATTTTCATCTGGAGGGACACACTGAAGGTTACACAATTCCACACTTTAATTTAGTTTTAAAGATGAACCAACTCATGCCCAACATATGGTAAGAATTTTGGTCCCAATCCAGGTATGTGCTAAGGGCACTTTGCTAAATTCAAGTGCATGAGTGGTCCCAAGGGCAAACATGCCAAAATTAATCTCAAAGCCATAAATGATCAGCACCCAGCAGGAATTATGCCCCCTCACTGCAATATCGAAGTGCTTCCTGTGCAATTGAGTTTGCATAACGAGGTGTCAGATGGAGCCATTTTCTTGCTTCGTAGATAAGCCCCCCTTTGCCTTCAGAATAAATCACTTTTAGGATTAACTATGAAGAAAAAAGATTTAGTGGTGAGAGAGTATCTTAAGAGATTCGATCCAGCCTCAGTTAAAATATTCTTGTGCCATGTATTGTGTCCACTTTAGGCCCAGCAAAGCCAGTGACAATAAAATATTTTCAAGGATCTGTCTGTAACTTACTTCCTGTATTTTGCATTCAAGCCAGGCCTAGGATGAGAACTGTGATTCTCTACCTCTCTTGGCTATTAATTTTTGTGCAGAAGAGCACAGTTCTGCCTGGGGCCTCTGAAATGTCAAGACCAAAGAGTAGGTCTGCACCTAAGCAGTTGTATCAACTTCAGTGATGCTTCTAAACATGAGACTAGAGGGTAGAAAAGTTTTGGATTGAAATGGGCAGTGTGGATTAATATAAAACAACAAATCTCTTAGCATAGGCTAGATGCAAAGAAAAGCTTTGCAGGACAATGCACGCTCTGAGTAGAAAGCCCATCAAGTGACAACAGACAAGAAAATTGCCCCCACTAGTGGTCTTGAATTCTCAAATCATCATAGCTCAGCCATACTAGTGAGATCATTCACAGCCAGAATTAACAAGATCAGTGTGGTTTTATTTGGTTTGGCATTTGTTTTGTGGTTGGTTTTCTCTTTCCCACATAAATGGCTTCAGCTTTCCATGAGACTGTAGTTATTGTTTATTATCCTTGCACAGCTTGTGCCTAAGTACTTTTAAGGACAAAAGAATAGCTACCATAAGGCAGGAAGATAAAACAAAACGGTGTTCTTTAAAATAACAGAAAAGGCTTGAAATAGGGCATGAGATCTCCTGTGAAAGCATCGACCGTGACTGTGAACCCTGCAATGAAGTGAGTTCTTGATAAGAGTGGTGAACACGAAGTATGTCAGTAAAGGAGTGCCAATCTGCCTGCTTCCCACATGGTGCCTCAGGTGGGGGGACAAGCTGCTGCAGACAAGAACCAAATGCTATTTCAAATGTGACAACTCAGCATTTCTGGGAAATAAAATGTCCCAACTTGAGCTCCATAGGAAGAGGTTTCCCTTTGTAATGGACCAAGAACAGTCAAAGAAGTTGAAAAAGATAAAAACAATAGGGAAATCACAGCAGTTAAGAAGGTCATACTGCTTCAGAACTGTGGAGGGAGGGGAATATTAATTCAGGGAAAATTAGCTGAAAGAGTGTGGGTCACTTCTGTGAGATCCTGAACATAGTACCTGCCTCAGGAATGATTGGCTGCAGACCTACGAGCAGCTTTTATGACTTGGTATTCCCAGTCATTTTCTTGATCTCACTGATGCCCTTAGACCTGGGAGCATAGTGGCAAGTAGAATATGTGCTGCTTTCATTTCAAGGAATAAGAAATTTTGCCACTGCCTATCTGCTTTTCAAGGGAGGAAGACTTTGTCACTCCCAATTTCCCCACAAGGGTCTTGGTAGGAGAACTGTGATGTAGGTGAAAGGAATGAGATAGATTTGTATTTACAAGCAAACTGTGGGTCGGCTGATAGGTAAAGGCTAGATACTGAAAGATGAAGGAAACAATGGGAAGAATTCCGCTGACTGATTAAAGGAGTGAGAGGGTTTTGTCTTTACAGACTGTGGGTCTGCTGATAGGTAAAGATAGATGCTGAAAGATGAAGGAAGCAATGAGAAGAACCATAAATTCCATAGGAAAAGGAAAAGGGTGGGGGTATACATTTGAAGGAAATCTGCTTTAGGCGATTAGGGGAATCTGTACCTCTCAAGTACCTCAGCCAGTGGGGAAAGAGAGAGGGAAATGCGGATGGGAAATTAGGACAAAAAGGAGGCTGCATCCTCTAAAAATTTGAGAGATTTCCCAGGGGAATGCCCCATGGCCTCTCCCTTTATTCGAATAAAGTAACAGGACTCCTCTGTCTCCTTTTTGGACATAAACCTCTGGTGTTTGTGGGTTAATTTTCCTGACATAGGGATTTCTGCCACAGGGAGCATTTCATGTCCTATCCCTTCCTTTGCCAGGAGGCTGGTTGAGATGAGGCATTTCTTGGGAGCAGGAGCCTCCAAAGATATGATAGGACTGTCGAAAGTGCTAGGAGGTTCTGCCTTTCCTTTAAGCTCTTGAAGGTACAAAGAAGGCCTCCAGAGGTGAGAAAGGAAAGGCTGCCTCTCACAGAGTTCAAAAAGTGTGGTTTTCCCAGTGGCCCTGAAGGGAGGTTTGAACCTCTGAGCTGGAGCATTAATTGCCAGAGCTAAAGCTGGGTAAGATAAAGAAGTGACATTGTATATTAAAACTTGTCTTTTCATATTTCTCTGGACATAATGTGACTTGACATCATATCCTCATCCAACAGAGCATCCAGAGATGGCAATGGAAATAGCTTCTGCAAGCACTTGGAGATGCTGAAACCCCTAAGTACATCAGGGACTCAGAAAGCTACGGGACAACTCAAGTTCCCAGCACAAACATTGCTCACAGCTGAAGTGAGATGAAGAGGCAGCCTCTGGGCTGGGGATGTCATTCAGGGTCATGAGGTGGCACTCACCAGTAATCAAGAGGCCTTGGAGAAGCTTTCTGCTGTGACCAAAAGCACTGGACAGAGTTCAAATGCTGCAGGAGCTAGCCGTGGCCTTATGGGACACAAGACATTGGAGATGCTGGCAGCTGCCAAGGTACCTGTGATGTAGCAGGAGCTGGGATTGGGGCCAGACAACATGGCCAGGATTCGTGTCACTGCTTCAAAACCTGCCACTGTATCTCCAGTCTGCCTGATTCTAGTGGAACATCAGGCAGCTGTGAGATCCGGTGCATGGTTATAGCTTTCATCTGTCTGCAGAAATGGACTACTGTATAATGGGTGTTGAAGGGAAAAATTGCACAGTTCCTGTTGTTTAAAGTAGCTTGGTACTACTAGCTTGGCAGTCTGTTGTTTTACTTAATGGCATGTAATTTACTGCCAATCAGTCAACTATATATTCAGGACCAATACCATCAATACAATGGATAAACAAGATCAGACACTTAAAAAAATATTACTGTGGAAACCTGATTTTGCAACACCTTTCTACAACTAGCCCAAATTTCCAAATCACACATCCACTTGTAGGATCCCTCATCACACAAAGGACACGCAAGTTTCCCTTTTCCTTTGGGAGCTACAAGTGCTTGAGTGTTTAGGTGTAACCTTATCCCTCCCTACAACCTGTTAATGCTGTTTCAAAAGCCCTCACACACACCTATGCACTCCTATGTAGCAGGCTGCTCCAGGGATGCTGTGAGGATGCAGCTCTCTCTGGCATGGGATGAGGTCACAGTCCCACAGGGACAACTCCTTGCACTGTCAGTCCAAGTTGTTTTGCTATCAACTGCACCTTGTACTAGCTATTTTGGTATGGTGAATATACAAAGTGATTTAATGTGTTTTATTTGCTGTTTTTTATTTATTTTGTTTCTTTTAACTAGTCAACAAATGTTTGCACTTAGTTATTTTGTGGATTCAGTTGTAAAATTTAATAGGGAAAATCTCACTTGGCTAAGTCATGTCTGTGGTCTCTCTTGGTCTCTGGCTAAGAGTGAAGTGTGTGTGTGAGACGAAGAAATCATGTAGGAGAAAAAGAGCTTTTTTCTTTTACAGTAGAGAGGATATTCTCTAAATCACACTTGTATTTTCAGTGCCTGGAAGACAAGATGCTTGTCTCTATTGCAATTCCTCCATATGAATGTAAATACTTAATTCCTCAAAAGCTCAGTACCTGTTTTTAAAATGTGACTTTAATAAAAAGATATTTTCCTTCCAGTGGGTTGTTTAATCTTTAGTGAAAAATTGAATGGATGTAATATAGAATATAGTAGAGTAATGATTTTTAAATCGCCCCATCAAACCAATTATTTCCCTGAGGTGTTACAAATAAATGAAAATGAACTGACTGTGTAATAATCATATTTACTGTCTTCTTACTGTAACTGCTAAAGGTTCCTGTGTCTCTATGGTCTTCTGGTAACCCCCTTTGCCCCCTCAAGAAAGCCAATATATGCATGCTTATTCAAAAAACCCAAAGCAGGGAAGTTTTATAAACAGGAGGAAAAAGGAAGGGGCTGTAGCGACAGTAGGGATAAAGCACTGGGGGCACATGACAGACTTCAGGTGAAACGTGCTACTCCTCCCATTTCCAGGGTACACTCCACTACCAAGTCCCACATCAGAATCTGGTTTCACACACACACGTGTAATACTGGACAAAGCGAGAACAAGCACTGTAAGAAATACCAGTCTCCTGAGCCATCGGGCCAAAGCTATCAGCTACCTTTTAGCTGTTCAAGGGGATAGTTATAGATGCAGCTCATGGAATGGTTTTGCTGCTTATAGTGCTGCTCTGTGCCCAGGGACTGGGGCACGTGTTGAATAGGCTTGCAGTAGGCATCTCTGAAAGCCAAGATGCAATCACTTTGTGAAATTAAAGCTAATTTCCTCCACTGTTAAAGACAATGTACGAGATCACTGCCACCAAGTGATTATATTTAAAGTCAAAGGATGCAGAGGGAATGCCAATTTTTTTGGTCTGCATTCAGTCACAGCTGCGAGGGATTAAGGGTTGTTTAAAAATCTCTTAAATGCCTGCCAGAAGTTGCCAATCACTACAACCAATAGGTACTTATCATTCCACGTATTGTTCAAGATATTAGAAATTACACAGCCATAGATGGCCACATTCTTCACACAAAAAAAGTGTGTGGGAAGTCCAGGAGAAAGGATTTGAGGTCCTTCCATCCACTTTTACTATGTTCATTGCTGGAAGCTTTTTCATCTTCATCTTCAAGCATCTGCACAGAAGCAAATATCAACCCAAAATCCTGTGGCTAGACCCAGCAAGCCTGTCAAGCCTGAGAGTTTAACCTGGAGAAATCTACAGAGAAAGTGAAGAGTAGAAACTTGTGTTCCTTCCTCTTCACCTCTCTACATATGTATATGCATCTCTGTCTACATCTTGGGCTACAGCACTTCATATTTTCTTCAGAACCCATTTTCTGAAATGCACAGTTTTCAAGCAGACCATCACTTTTCTTCAAAAAACTTTTCAAAAATTAAGTTTCAGCAAGATGAAGGGAAAATTGGTAGTTTTGCAAAGTAGATTAGCAAAATAAAGGTACGTGGCACTGGAGTAACTGGCAGTGCTGGGTAGAAATTGCAGGGTCCATGTGAAAGTCAAATAGCAGACTTCAGGATTTGAAGGAGTTTCCATTTCACGCCCCTCTTTTCACTTGGTTAGCCCTCTCCATGACAAGCTGGATTTTCAGGTGAAGATGCTTTTCCATTTCATTGTTAGCCAACAGGTGTATTTTTGTGAGAATTTGAGGAAAATCTGTTCAATATTCTGTGCTCTGAGCGAAGAGCCCCATTTACTCATCTCACTGGGTTTTGTGTCACTTCCTGCAGCAGGCTGAAAAGAACTCCCCTCAGCACGAAAAGAAAATCATCACAGTTTCCTTTCCTCCTTACACACAGATAATTAAGAAGCTCCTAAATCTGCAGCTCGGGATGTCTGTTGTGAGGTTGCATAAGGCGCACATCCATGTTCAGCCTGCAGAGAACGGGCTAGATAAGGAAGTCTGAAAGACTTAAATGTCGCTCACAGTCAATCAGCATCAACCAGGAATTTCGGCAGACCTAATCGACCTTTTGTGACACCACAATGAATATATGCTCTGCCCAAAATAGCTGCCTCTGGGACAATTTGCATGAGAGATATGCATGCATTCGCATCAAACTGAGCAGCTTCAGATGGAGAAGCTTAAAAGCTCAAGTGGTGAAACTTTTAATAACTCATTTCAGCTCCCTGCCCCCAACTTTCCCATTAATATTCCCACATTCTCTCCCCTTTAAATAGGAACGCTAAGTGCAAATAAATAAAACATTAGGCTGATAAAATTACTTATATTGTGGCAGCAGCTGGAGGCCCTGATAAATACCTCGTGATTCTAGGTCCTGTGTGAACGGGCAGTACAGAAACAGCGCTGGCTCCAGAGACAGAAAGCTGAAGTTTCTGACAAGGTGCAAGCAGCCAGTGGGGAGGGAGGTGAGGGAAAAGAGAACAGAACAGGCAGCTGTATTTGCTTCCATTAGTAAACATGGAACACTTCAGGAGTTTTCACTTTATGTTCTTTATTTGTCTAAGTAGACATGAGCTATTATTTATTGCACTATAGATTGTAATTGAAGGTTCTTTGAACATGCTGGGTGTTATGAAAAATGACTTTTCAGAATTACAGTGTGGGCACCAGAAGCTTAATACTACTTTGGACTCCTGTTTGCTGTTTGTCAACAGGGGAAGAAGCTTTTAAGTGTGGCTGTTCAGAAAGGCTATAAACATGAATTCTGGACTGTGCTTTTAATTATCCAAGCAGAATTTGCATAAACAAGCTGGACAGTCAGTGAAAGAATTGTCACAGTAACATGGGTCAGAGCACTGCAGCAAAAGGAACAGTTGCAAGTGGTCCAGGATGCTGGGAACAGGCAGATAGCACTGGTCACAGAACCTGACAAATTGTATGTGTAACCCCAGATACTGTTGGAAAACAGATAGGGAAAAGAGAACATTTGAATTTTTAATTCTTAACTTAATGCTTCTGGATGAAGAATTCCAGTATTTGTGATCTCTCTTAACTGCACAATTTGCCCAAGGAGCCTTCTAGGATATGGTCACTGAGAAAAATATATATAAGCTGGTGATTGGAATAGAGAAGAAAGTATTTGTCCTTTTGCATAAGACAGACATTTCTACAGACAATCTAAATGCAGTAATATATTACCATCACTATTACCTGACAGTTGCTATTCCTATTAATCCAATATTAACTTGCAAAGAAACTTGCATCAATCTTTGACCTGCTTTCTTAAATAAAAGAAATGTCTCTGATCACTCTGTCAGTCCATTTATACCAAAAAAATTCAGAGCCATTTTCTCTAAATGCATCTTACATTGAAAGAGAAGTCTCAGCTATGTTTCGATTGTTCAAGCTTCATGAAAATACATGCTCAGAAAGACCTTAGCAGTGTTGCCTATGAGCAAATCTGCCATGTGAGCCTTGTGCAAAGAAGCACACCTTTACCCATTCCCTCTGGGGCAACAAAGGCTTCAGCTAGAGGTTTCATCTTCTAAAATTACCGTAAATCGAGTCCTGAGACTCAAATCAGTGAAAATCCAGGGTTTGTTAGCCCTACTGCTCACGGGGCCAACTTGATTTTTAATATGAGGATGAAAAAAAGCTATTAAAAACCTAATTTTACAGTCTGAAATTGGTTCTTTTCTTTGCTGTGTGAAAATTTGCATGTGGCTTTGCTAATCTGGGCTTCCCAGTATTGGGAGCTGCATATCCTGCTTAATGGTAACCACACTTAAGAACGAGACTCTGAATGTGATCTCCCCAGTGCTGAACTCTTTTGAAAACTGTGGACATTTATTTTGGGAGCCTAATAAAGACTTAGAAGTCCAACTCCTGGCACTTTTTTGTGCAGATCTTTGTCTGCCATGTGTCAGTTATAGTGGTACTCGGGGGCTCTGTGCCTGTGCTGTCAGGGTATTGTAGGTACACACTGCAGGGGGCTTTTCCTGAGTGGTCCCCTTAATGCAATTCCTCCAGAATGAATTTCAGGGCTTGGCTAGAAGAAAAATCAGGTGCTGTAGAGCAATGTGTCTGCCTCAGGGCAGAGTGCTGCATTTCTGCTTCTTAAAAAGCATCTTCTGCAGGGACCCTGCCTCCCTGGGGTCCCTGGGTTGTGACTCCTCAGCCTGGCAAATCCCACACAGCATGAACCTGCTCAGCCCTTCTGGCTGGATTTCACTTTGCCCACAGCCACTTCTGGGCTCCTGTCTCTGCATTAGCATGTTTCCAAGCAGTGAGTGACAGCTGGGCTATTGAACTGCAACAAAGAACCTCTTAGGGAAATCGGCCCCTCTTTCCCTCTGCTTCTTTCTGACCAGAGAGATACTCATTAGTTCAAGTGATACTGTGAACTTTTTCACTTTAAGAAAAAGTGATGCTATAATTATAAGCCTATCTATTAAAAAAACAGTAGAAGACTCACTTCGGAAAACTAAAAAAAAAAAAAAAAAAGAAAAAAAAAAAGTCAAAAAACCCCTATTCCTTTTCAAATGAGTTAAACTGTGATTCTGAAATATCAGTAGAAAGCTGAGACACAGAGCATTACAGTTCATTGCTGATGTTGGAAACAACTGTTATGAGCATAAAGCCTTTTCTCCTGCAAAGCTAATCCTCTAATTTCTAATTCAGTACACCTAACAACAGCATTATTTTGTGTAGGGTGGCAGAACAGCAGGGTGGATTCTAAAGTTCCTGTTGAAACCCTATGACATGGCTTACAGCAGGGTGTTGGGGCTGGTTTGCAAGCCCTCTTCCCTAAGTAGTACAATGACAAGGGGTAAGAAGTTGCAGCATCACCAGCTCTTATAATGTGTTTGTGAATGGTCACTCATAAAGTAAGGAGCAACCTGAATGCTCCATGAGCGAAGCTTTCAGGCATGCAGTGATGCTGTAGAGGAACGTAAGGATCTGTGCCACAGCATCAAGTGTCATTTTAGACGTGTTGCACCCAGAAGTGCCAAGGACTGGCACCTTGAAAAAGGAGAGCTCTGATTTTAAAGCAGTACTGAGAAGCTTGCTCAGCGTTGAAAGTCAGCTTTATCAGAAGAGAGCAATAAGTTTGGAGAGGGGAAGGAAAACATTGAGATATCTGCCACTTGCAATTGTCTTATAAATAATGAGGAACAGAGAGAGTGAAGTCCTGTCCTTGCAATAAATCTTGAATTGTGGATGGGTCAAAAAAAATTAAAAAGTAATAAGGAAAGAGCAATATTTGTAAGCACAGTATATTAAAGATAAAAACCCAACAATGTAATGGTAGAGGAAAAGACAAAACAGGAAAGTAATTTTATGGAATTAAGATCAACTCCCATGTTTTTACCTGGTGAGTCAAGTTCCTAATATGCTAAAATTTCGTCTTTCCTGAGCACCAGTTTAGAAAGCCCCACCTTCATGAAATCCAACATGAAAGTGAAAAGCAACAAGTGAAGAAGCCACTGTATTTTATATCTTGCTCAGTTATCCAAGCCAAATGGTCATCATGCTCCTTAGAAGAAGGTTGTCCAACATGTCTGTCTTTTAGTAATAGATTGAACCTGAACTGACTGGTGGGTTTTTGGGCCAATCGCTTTTGCAATTTTGCATATAAAAAGGCCCGTGCAATGGCGGGAGTTCCTCTTTGTCTCTGGGCTCCAGGGCCGAGGGGTGGCCGAGGGCAGAGGGGCCCGGGCCCAGGTGCGGGCCAGGCCGTTCCCCTCAACCCCACGGCGTGGCGGCAGCGCGGGGCCAGCTCTCGTCTCCAGAGGGCCTGGGCTCGGACTCGAGCCGAGTTCCTCTCGATTTCTCAGCGTGGCAGCGGCGCGGGGCCGGCCCTCCATTCCCAGGGGAGAGCTGTTCCCGCTCCACAGGCAGCGTGTGACCAAAGCCACATGGCCGAAG
>VYZQ01060829.1:0-18154 GCA_013400655.1 Mystacornis crossleyi
TATAGATATATATATATATATAGTTCAGGGAACACTGGGAAAATCCATGCTGCCCTTCCTTCCAGCTAAATAAACACCTTCAACCAGTGTATCTCCAAATCCAGGACTTCTTGCTGACTTTCCAAATCACTAATGCATTGACTGCAAAAAACATTGTTAAAGATTGCTGAAATTATGTTAGGTTGGAAATCTGCAATATTTAAAGACCTCAAATCAGGCACACTCTGAGAAAATGGAGTGTGAAACAACAACAGTTTTAGTATTTTGATGTGTTAAACAGTATTTTGATGTGTCTAAGGCCAAGGAAGGTTTAGGGGAAAAAAGGAGAACTTGCTGTGAGGATAATTACAGGTAACTGGCCAGGGTCACGGACGGACCCGCCGGCTTCCATCCAGGGATTCCATTTGGGATCCATCCAGGGATTCCATTTGGGATCCTGCTGGTGACCAGCAGAGACAAGCTGCTGTAGGGTGACCTGTTACTGCAGTTACTACACCAACAAAACCAAACCCAAACAAGCACCAAAACAGAGGTGAGCTCTTCTCCGTAAACCACTGCTTAACAAAAGACAGCTTACATGAGCTCAACCAAAGCAACATCTAAGTGAAATCTAAAAGTCTAAATCTGGCCCTCAAAACCCATTAAAACATGTAACAGGACAAAACCATTGATCTGCTGAATTCACAAGTGTCAATCTGTAGAAATTGCAGTGTTTAGTTACACATCCCAATTTTTAAAATTCAACAGATTTAATCTTTACTGTGAAAACATCCAGATATTTGGAAAATGAGTTATTACCCAATGAATAAACCATACCCTTGGAGTTAAATATGCCTCACACATTCTCATCACGGATTGGTGAGTCCTCTCATACATGCTATCTTCTTTCTCTGGTGCTGTAACTTTATGCTAAAAAAAAATAATTCCATATAACACACCAGGTTCTAGATAGCATCTTCTCATTTTTGCCCTAGGACATTATCACTGCCTATTTCATTACATCGTATCAGTGGAGGGTCTATGTGCTGATGCCTGATGTACTACACCATTTATAAGGTCAAATTACAAATAAAGCCCCTTACATGTAATTTAAGCTTAATACCAGTAAAGCTCTATCATCTACTCTGCAATACAGACACACTTTTGGTTTTGCTTTTGTTTCATTTCATCATCTCACTGTGTACAGAGGTATGTAAAGAGAGAGCGAGGGATATCTGTGGATATACAAAAGAGACAAATTTCTATCCTTTCACCTCCACTACACGGTAGCTGCGCAGAAAATAGCTTCTTAAAGAAAATGTGAATTAGTATCCCGAAACTTGTTTTTGGGGTCCCGAAAAGCCACCCTGTACCAGAAATTCCCATGGATATTTTTATAAAGAGATCGTTTTAAGAGGACATGATCAATGGGAATATTATTACTCAACTACCTATTCCTGCAATGACTACAGCTGCCCACATTTCCATGAGTGAAACTAATTCAACTGGGTAAATATATTTAAAAAAAATTATATAATCAACTAGTGTCAATTTTTCCCATATTAACTCCAGTTTATAAAAAGGTTACTTTACATGTATTTTTGTGCAGTTACAAAGCAATTTTTCTATTTATTTCAATCAGGAATGTTAATTAATTTTAGCCTTAGACAGTGCTGTCACTTGAAATTTTGTTTCACTGGGGTATATATCTATTTTTTCAGTATCCCATTCATATGAGAAAAATTGACAAAACCACAAAAATGTTGAAATGATAAAGGTTGTCAGGGTAACAAATTATGCACACAGGCAAAAGGGTAAAATATAATTATGCAGATGGCAAAATAAAAGAAGTAATTTACAACTGATGCAGAAAATTACTGGCATAATAAGCATATCCCATAAATCAGTTAGTTAACAACCTAATTTATAACTGAAAAACTGCAAAGACAAAATACAAGACTAGAAAGGAGTTTAAGTGCCTCATGTCTTTTCTTTCAGTAATGCACCTACTAAGGACAACATTAATAGATCAGCAGCTCATTAAGTCATTGATGCCACATGATTACCCCACTCCCCTCTGCACTAATGAGCAATTACGTCTTCTGATGATTGATTCTTTTCAACGGGGAAAATAGAAAAAATTTTGCCATACGGAGATGGCAGAAGTCCATAGGTGTGAGATTATCAGCTGAAAACCTGTTTTCTTTCACAAACAGCAACAAACACTCCTCGGGCCCTTCAGTGCATTCTCACACGTCCATGGGAAAGCACCATGGGAAATGAGACCTGCCTTCTCCCTGCACATCAACAGGCACATCTGAGCATGCTTTTTTGAAAAGCTATCCAAAATTAGCTATTTTAATAATAAGATACTTAGAGGGATAAAAAAATCAAAAAATTGGTAGCTCAGAAGGAATGAGCAAGGTCATGGTGGTTTCTGAGCCCCTAACTTTTCAAATTAATCCAGCACACCATAAACATGAAATGTCTCCAAGTCCTACCGACTTAATGAAGATTCAGTCAGGGGTCTAAAGGGGAAAGGCAAAAGACAAAGATGATTTTTGTGAATTAGGGTGTTTGAGGAGGAGTATAGGTGCTAAATTCAAAAGCAAACGCAGGAACATGACACGCACAAAGAGACTACACGATAGCAAGGTGTTCAGGAAAGGAAAAAAGTGATCATCTGTATGGCATACTGACAGTCCAAACCAGTGGGGTGGCATAATGCAGCAGCAGGTACAGGTAGGGATCCAGCATGCAGCCCTGTGGCTGGGGTGGCAGGGCTGCAGCATTTGCTGCAAGGAGGGAAGCAGCAGCCTTTAGAGCCTGTAGGAAGGTTTCAGAAACAGTCTTGGCAGAAATGAATAATAGGTAACTGCAAGGTCATTTCATCTGTGACATTAAGTCATTAGACTGATTATGTGTCCATCTGCTCTGCTTTGCAAATTGGCCTTCTGTGTTCATTAGCAATCGTAAACCCGGATGTATTATGACACAGGCTAGGAAATACATGTACAAATAGTCATGAGCAGGGCCCTGAGAGCATTACAGCTACTCAGTGTCATAAACACTAATGACTGAATCACGCAATTAGCCGACTGCAAGTAAGCAACTTCAGAGCAAACAGAGTACAAGACCTACACTGAAGAAAAAAAGGACTTTTCCCTGTAAATATGCATAAAGGACTTTAGCCTACCAAAACAGAGCGAGCTGTCAGTGAAGAGAGGGTGCAGCTGTAATTGTAACTATTCATCACCACCACCACACTGGCATCACTTTTAACTTGCACAGTGGATTTCATTAAAGACAAAGGTACCGGTCATCTGGCTCTGCCTTTCCTTCCATCCACAGGTCTGAACCCTGCTTGTGTCTGTGCAGTGAAATGGAGCAACAGCAAAGGGTGGCGAAGCGTGCTCTGCCCCTGCCCTGGCACAGGGGCTCCTCTGCTGCCCAGCCACACCCACTCACCCTCCCCTCGGTTTACGCAGATCCAAGGGCGCTGTGCTATGCTGGCAGCACTTCAGGAGCCAAATCCACTCCTGCTACCATTACAGGGATGAGCCTGGTGCAGGTGCTCAAGATTCAAATGGAAATGATGTTCGAGGAGCTGGAACTCTTCTGGATGTCGAGGAAGAAGAACCCCTCCAAGAGCCATTTTATGGTTTGTATGACAGCTAATAGTTGAATTATTTACAGAGTGAGCTGTTGTACTGTGCCAGTATTTTTGTTAGCTATGTATTCATGTCAAGGGAAGCAAAAATAGTATGGTTCTAATGGATACATTTCTATTCATGCAGTCTGTGTTTTTCTCATTCTACCCTAAGGCTATTATTATCTACGGTAATGAAGGAAATTAAAATAATTCCTGTTGCCTCTCTTCTTTATTAATCTTTAATGATTTTTAATTCGAAAGCTTTAATCCATCCTTTCATAAAAAGGATAAAGCAGTAACTCTTAAAAGTGTTTTGCCAATTTTTTTTTCAGTCAGCCCTTTATGCAACAAATTTCCAAAAACCACATAGGAATATTGTTTCTGGTACATACTTGCCTATTTTATCAGTATTCAGGGAACGAACTAAGGGCATGAACCTGCACCCATCACCAGCACAAGGAGTGATTCAATACAGCACATATGCATGTTTATAAGCAAATAATTACGTTGTTTCTTGTTCAACAAAGCATTAAAGCAAAAGCTGTTTACTATAAGCTGTGCTTACTGCCAGGAATAATCTTTTTGTTATTTAAATGAGGCTAATAAAGGTAGAAAACATGCTGCTGAGGAGTGGTTTAGGAGGAGAACACAAGCTTGAGGAGCTTTTCTTTGCAACCAGCAAAGAGAAAAGGGGAGGTAGACGTGCATTTTGGAAGTCCATCCTCTGCACCCAGCTCAGGAGCTAAGCCCAGGCTGAATTAACCCCTCGACCCAGAAATCACTGCCTGCTGAGGTAGGTCACTGCTGGGTGCCAGAAGCAAAGCTTTCCACCGTCTCTCTAGAGATCTGCTGTCACAATTCTGACCAAAAAGCACTCGTCACCCCCGTCCTTTACCCAGGCCTGTCGCACTGTCCCTTCCCACATCGGTCTTCGGGGTCAGCACAAGCACCTGCCTTGGTCACTTCAGAGCCAGGTGGAAAACAAGGGAACAACTGAAAAAATAAACCACTCCCCACCACCCCAGCTTCGGAGAGCTGAGGTGGTTCTGAGTATTTCACCAATCTTCATTAAACACACTGCCCTGAAGGCCTCCTAACACCACCCAGGCATGAACTGAAGTTAGAGTGGCACATATGCCCCAAACTACTCTTCTCCTGGAGAGTGGTATTTGATGACACACACAGAACATTAGAGCATAAGGAGCATGAGCCATGCCTGGTCCTTCATGTATACTGCATTTCCCCATGACACAGCACAACACAGTCAGTCTTGAGGAATTTTTCTTTTTAATATATTGAAAATGTTGCATCACAAGAAAAGTTTGGAACGATTCTCCTCTGGCCACAAAAGAGCAAACTGCCCTTTCCCTGGATACAGGAACCGTGGAGTGTGGAAGGCAGATCTTCCTGAGTCCTATCGGAGGGGCCAGGGGGAGAATACACCATCTTCCAGCTTCAGAGGAGAAGCTATGTGTAACAGAGGCTGCTTTTAACAGGCCGGGTAACTGCCTCCAACAAATACCTGTCAGGACATTTATTTGCAAAATTCAGATGTTCTGATTCACCCACCTTTCCCACTGGGACTGTTCCATTACGTATAAACACCCACATATTTGTTTACACACATATCTTCTGCAAACAAAGAGAAGGGTAGCCTGAAGGCTGGGTCTGGTTTTGAAGCAGAGGAACGCAGAGTCAAGTCTGCCCTCTAAGAACAGCAGGATTTTGACCCACACTGGGACATTACCTCCCCACAGGTCATCCTGTACACTCAGCTGCTGGGCTATGCTGATGTTGGCTGGGGTTATTTCTCTGAACAGAACAGCTAAGAAAAGCTTCAAGTTCAATTAACTAGCTCCCATTTAATTTATCTATCTTGAACGGAAAAAAACATTAAAAACCCTGACCCAATTATTTCATACATAAAAGGAGCCTTTGTAGCAGGTGTAATATTCCTAAGAGGTGGTTAATGAGAAATATACATCAGAGCTTAACTGGAATGAGGCTTTGATGTTGGCTGACTTACCTGTTGTGGCACTAAAGAATCAGATCTCAAGGGAGAGAGTGAGCTGGCAATGCACCTCTCCTGGGGGATGCCACAGTCGGATAGGACACAGGCTCCTGGGCTGCTGCACTTCAGCCCCCCAGGCAAACACACACCAGGACATCCACATCCCACGGCGTCAGGTTCCCCCAGCTCTGCCCGGAAAGGACCCACCTCCAGCCAGCTATGCGGAGCTTTGACTCCAGGGGGTTTTCTTCTGCACAAACACTGTCAGGTTACACAGTTTAGATAAACTAAACAGCATTCACAGCTGAGGTGGGAATAAAATACATTTTAAAAGCCCAGTGTATGAAAAATTTGAAGTAGGTGTTCAGTTTTTCCAGCACACTGAACTTACCTGAACCAAGAAGATGTAAACAGATTTCTAACAAACGTAGCATTCAGAAGAGTTGCTTTGATCAGACAGTCTTTAAGAAAGCATGGTGACAGGGGATATGTGTGTGAAGGCCACCTGATCAGGGTAAGCACAGCACTACTGCACAGATCATCGTGGTTAACCAGAGGACCAACAAAAGCTCCTTATCCTTTCCAAAAGCAGAGGGAACTTCTTTTGCCTTGGGCTCTCCAACCTGCTTAAACTTAATTTTCCCATCTTTCTTTCTACTGCTTGACTGGCACAGTGAGAGTTCTCTCTCCCACTTCGATTTATTGTAGCCACAGGAATGGGAACAACTATAAATTCACATGTCTTTGTGCATATAGCACTAACCACAGCAGGAAACTCATCTTTACAATAAAACCTTTCCAAACTCAAAATATAAAATGGCCACATGCTTCACATGCAACATCCTGGAAATGAAAGAGGTAAATGACTGAAAATTGCAACAGACAAGAAATGGTACATCCTATTTTTTTTCATTTCATACTATTTGAAAAACCTACAAAACCCCCTCCAAAACACAGCTCCCTATCACTGTATCAGAATAACTGTTTTTCAAAAGCAAAAGCATCTGAAAGGCTAAAAGTGTTTTCTTGTTTCAGGCTCAAATGTGATTTTCATGCTTGAGCACATTACTACTGTTTAACAAGGGAACAAAAGCATTTTCTGAGTGAATATCTAATTCCCTGTGTGACAGCAAGCAAAAATGAACCAAGCCACCAGCCCCCAAGGAGAGCTGGTAGGGCTGCCATGCTCCAAGACAGTTCTTGAGCGTTTCCCATAAATTGCCAGCACTGTGCCATGCCTTTATCCACCTACTGCAAGGTGACTCAAATCTGTGCGTTATATCTATGTGTACTTCAACCTCAATTAAGTTTAGGTGAGTTTGGGAGGGCTGTACTTGCTAAACACGTGAACAGAATATTAACACCTACAGGGCAGCTCAGATTTAAATCTTAAAATAAACAAAAATTGATGGCGTGGGGGCAAGAGGCAGGAAGTGAACAAAAAAGAGGAGGACAAGGAAAGAAATGAGCTTTGTGCAGCAGAACATGATGAAAAACTTGCGACTGAAGCATCAGCTTGAAACACCCACACATGTCCTGTTTAAACCCTTGTTTAGGAACTGCACACAGAAGTGTCTAATATTGTACTCACCGTGGACAGAGCTGTCCAACAAAAATGTGAAATGTGTGTGTTGATTTTTCATTGCAACAGGAACGTGGTTTGATCCGTTTCCCAGTGTATTTGAATGATTCTTGCATAGAGGTCTCTTTCCTGTGGTGAAATGTAAGAAGCAGCAGTTTGAAAGAGAGAATACCAGAATTAAAGTCTCCCTTTATGTACATGGTTTCCAGCAGCTTTGCAAACTTCCCACACAGTTCAAACCTAGTCTAGACACCGGTGCTCTGCAGAACCAGGGAACGCCTGGACTGGTTTAAGCTTTGATCCTCCTGGCAAATTTGCTAACAAGTGAGTTGACTGCTGCCTCTCTGCTTTTATGGATGTTTGTGAACCCCACTGGTTTGTCCAGCGTAAGCAACAAGAGAGATTTTCAAATGCACCTGTCAAGGGACCACAGTGTTTTCACTGGAAGAGAAGAGGCTTTCACCTCAGAGTCCCACACGAAACAGCTTTAACAATTTTCCAGCCTTGGATACACCCAAGCCTCGAATCACAGCCCTTCTTGGTACCAGATGCACTTGCAGACTGTGTTAGCCAGGGAGGTAAGGGACAGACGACACTTCTTGAAGACTGAATGCCTGAAATTTTAACGTCCCTTTCATAAAAAATAGCAACTTTGTGATGCGGGTTATCAGCTGTTTTAAAATACTGTAAAAGTGCGACCTAAACCATTTACAAAAGACGAGGATCAGGATTACAGACACAACCAGTTTAGTGTCCTAACACAGGGGATTTATGGGACAGTCTTGATCTTTATCGACACAACTGGGTTATCCTGATTCTCATCAGAGCCCACTTCATCCTTTACAGAGATTAAACTGGGTTCAACTAAGGAGCACCTAGTCAATTTTCCGGTTTGTTTTGCTTACTATTTCTGTACATTTTAAATCCTACTCTAGAAGTTTCTCAGTTTCTTCTGTGTGCTTTTCACAGTAGAATAGAAGACAATCATCCAAATTAATTTTGGCAAAAAGTACTCTTTAATGCAACTGCTCTTCCCCAGCTTCAGTACAAAGTCATCTGAGTTAATTTGTGGCTCTTTAACATAAAGGCTGTTTAATTTGACTTAGCTGACCTTGCAATGAAGCAGAAAAGACCACTGGATGATCCACTCCACAAGGATGGGATGACACAGCTTTCAGCATATGGAAAACAAGAAGCTGATAAGAAAATGAGGAAAAAGGCAGCATTATCTGAAGTACTGCAGCTGTTCCTAGACTGGACAAATACATTCCACATCAACTGCACTTGAGCTTTTTTCCCAACTGCTTCTCAAATTTGCTGTACCTTCATGACAGCAGTCTCAAGAACAGGAATAATCTGAGGCCCCTACAATCATTACCCCATCTCTCCCTAGAGTATCTATCATTAGAAACTCAGCATTTTTAAAGCAAGTATGGCCTGGTTTGTGCCACGGCTACAAGTGTCCGGAAAGTGAAAGTGGTTTAGAGAAAAGCTTATGAGAAATTTGGGGTGAAGCCCCTGAACTCAGCTTTGCTGAGGAGCTCAGTGGAGAAGGCCAGGCAAGGAGCCCATCTCCTTGTGCAGAATCCAGCTGACTGAGGGCACGTCTGCCTTGTCCTGCACCTTCTCCCTCAGTATGCACCGTTCACATTCTGCAGTAAACAAGGCCAACATCCTATTTCAAAATTAGATGATTTGACAAACATTCCCCTTTTCTCCATTAACAGGTCAGTGCTCTGTACACCAAACACATCACGCACTGTTTGGCAGCTGTAAAACTACTACAACCTTAAGCACTGTCGCAGTTTCCTCCTATTTACCTGTTCCTTTCCATCTGCCTGAAAAAAGGGAAGAGGTGGTTTACAGAAACGGTTTGGCTGTACCATTTATCAGATTTTTTTGTTGTGTTATGAAGTGCTTGACTTTATAACATCAAAGCTGATTCTTTTCATGCCCATATTTTTTATGTTGGGTCCATTCACAATTATGTATTTAAAGCATTCATTGTTAGGATGTTGCTATTAATATATTATCTAGCTCTGAATGTCTACAAATTACAATTCATATTTTAAGACCATCTCTTTTAATAAACCAAAATACTATTTTATGAGGTACAATTAAAAGTCACCACATCTGAAAAATGTGATAACTCTATAATTATAATCTTATTATAATGAAAACACAAATATTGACATGAAAAACTGATACCCAACATTCTTGATAATCTCTAATTAGTCCATTTGCAAAAGCTTTTTATTGTTGTCTTGTAAAGCCGGCATTTCTGTTTAAAAATGAATTAATTTTGCAATGCATCCAATAAATCTGAAATTGGAAACCACACAACGGGCAGGAACAAAAGGTGATTCACTGAGTGCAAAGCCCCAGGCTACCGCCACACCACTTTTCCTGAGCTGCTTTGGAAATGAGGGTCCTGCAGCTGCAGGGAGATGCTGCAGGAGCTCCTGGAATACCAAAGCTGGTGCAGGAGGGCAGGAGCTGACCTGGATGAGTGCTCAGAGACAGGGAGTTGGCACAAATCATCTTGAAGAGCGAGCTGCATCACTAGTTACAGAATTACAGGGCTGGTCAGTAATTATAGGATGCCAATTTTTGCTTTTAAGATCATTTCAGTTGCAAAGCCAGGAAGGCCTTAGCACTGATACACCTTTCATCTGTTAATTGAGGTCATTCTGCCCCCGGACCTCATGTTCACTGCACATTCTGAGTGCATGTTAACAGAGCTATCGAGCAGTACTGCCGAGCTATCAGTCACCAGGCAACGCTCTCTGGGGGAACAGGGGATCCAGGCACAGACTCACTATAATTAGGGCACCACGAACAGCCGAGACAATGCATGGATCATCCCAAAGATATTTGTTTTGATGTCCAGCAGCCTGGTGAGACACCAAAGCAGCTTTCTTACCACAGCGGTTTCCCGGTTCCATGGAGTCAGGTGTGCACTCATGGACGACACTCGTTTATGGGAGATGCACCTAAGGACGTGAATTTCTCTTCTACAACCCTATTTTATCACATAAAGCTTCCAAGTGAAACTTCCACTGCAATGTATTTCCCCATGGCCATTGATACAATTCTTTGAGGATCTCCAAGTAAAATAAACTAATCCACTGAGGAGCAATTCAATATGCTAAGCATGAACATTGCAGACCAACTTAAAATACATTTATGATTCCTTGTGGAAAGAAATGGTGTTTTAATTGAAATTTTTTCATTCACTGTCCTGAGAGAGTTAACTCTGTATGGGTTATACTGCATACAGCAGACTCCAGCTCACGCACCAAGCAACTGCATTTGGAAACTCAGATTTGATTTTAAATGGGACTCCTACTTGCAGATGAAAACTTCCAGTGGAAATTTTATTGATTCACACACACCTTCCTGAGAATCTCTGTAATCAGTATGCAGGAATGTGATCCTAAGGGATTGATACCCATGCCAGAGTGTTAATTTGCAAGTTGCAACAGAGATCAAGTCAAACCCATTCCCGGTCTATCTCTGCACACAAAGCCTTTATACATCTCCATTTCTCTCCTCTAGTAGAAAAATTCTGATTTAAGATAATTTGAGTATGTTTCCTACCTGTAAGGAAACACACTTGACATAAGTTCATTGCAACTTCCAGTAAGGAAAGAACAACACATGGTCTTGAGCAACAGTTTAACAGAATAGCCATGTTTTAAGAAGGGAGAACTCCACTCTATATCTAAGATAGCACCATCCATTCAGATGTACCTGTTCAACAAAGAGTTATTGACCAGTCTGGACATTTGTCTGAGGCAGTAACTTGCCTGCCTACTCCAGGAGACCTGCAGGAGTTCTTAAAGCTTTTTATGAACATCTTGGTTCCTGTCACCTCTAGAAAACATATTTATAGCTTTTCCTATGCTGCTCTTCAGCTGCAAGCTCAAATTTGCACAGAACAAAGGAGTCTGTACATCAGAGTTCTGAAGGCCAGCCTGAACAGTGCATTTCAGCACTCACAGCTGGGAAGAGCAGGGCATTCAAAGCATCACTGCACCCATGGCACTCCAGAGGCAGAAGAATGGGAGCCCACGCAGCACCTCTTTCTCTCCCAGGGTCCTACGAGACCGCTCTGGGCTCAGCAGTGCCCTTGGTCACTGCGTTAGACCATCAACCCCAAAGCAGAGAAGACTGCTACTCCTAAGAAATATACAGAAAATATAACACATAATATGTATATGTATGTATGTATATATATAGGATAAAACTGTACAGTAACAATCAGGATCCCTGAAAAAACAAGGAAACAATTTCTCAGGAGGAGAGACTAAAAGCTGGATGAAATGAGTGTTAGGGTAAGGAGGAACTGGTATCCATATGGAAGAGAGAGCATAAAATAAAGTTTCCAGTGAAACGGCAAACTGAGAGAAATATTTATGACGTACAATTCTTCATGCAGCAAACCCATCTCAGAGGGTGGGAGCATGTGAGAGGACCAGAAAGCACTGACTGAGCCTTAAGGTAGCAGAGCAGCACTGCAGAGTGGCTACAGCTCTCTGCTCCCACGCTGACACTTTCCAAAGCAATTTTAAGAGCAGACAGCTCCTCAGGCCACCAGATTCCCTACAATGTCTTGCTGAGGCAACTGCAGACACACTCACATCACCCTCATTTAAGCATTCACCTGCCAGAAAAGCTGTCAGGTGAGCAACAGGCAGCAGCAGCTCGCACCCACAGTGATTTGTAACAAGCAGGACACAAACAGCCCTGGCACAGACTGCAAGGCTCTTCATTAAAAGTCTTGTAGTTGGATTTAGAGAAGGGTTCCCATCTGTTCTTGCACTACAAATCCTCATCAACTCTTGCTGAGCCAGGACACAGCAAATTTACCTCACAGTGTCTGAAGGATTAAGGAGCAGGATTTATTTTAGCCATCCATGGGCCAGGAGAGGACCAGAAAAAACAGAAGAAAGATCCTTCATGCTCCAAAGAAACCTTTTTCAGGATGTCAAGTGCACAGTGGGCTGTTTTCCTCAGTGTCCCTGCAGGGGAGAGAAGTGCCAAGCACAGCCTCTTCTTTCCTGGCTGAGTTTAAGAGCTCACCTTGCAGTTTGATTTTCACAAGTGTTAAAACAGGAAACCAGCCCTGATGGTCACAGTGCTTTGGCATCTCTCCCGGGTTGATCTTGGTGGCTTCTCAAGGACTCTGTTGAGTGCAAACCCTGCCTGAGGGTTTCCCCCAGCCTGAGGAAAGCAGCAGAGGCAACGTTCTCAGCTGTTTCATCTCTTCTGCCTCGTAACAGCCAGGGGGAAAGAGACATTTGTGCAGCCTTAGCAGGGGAAAGTCTTAATCCAAAACAAAGGTATCTCAAGGATAAGTGTGGGAGATTTGGGAATAGGGGAGTCATTTGTTCTTCACAATTATTGGCTATGAATCATTTACAAGGAGGATAATGAGACACTGGAGAGTGCGATACTGAATTAAAAATTATAGTCTTGATCTTTATCCTTTTTCATTTTCCCCTTAATAAAATTGCATGGGATTTTCCTAGATAGGAGAAGCCTTTTCTGCTAATTAAATTATCTTTAAACATTTGGAGGTAAGGCTAAAACATTTGGAGAACTAACACACAGGAGAAGAAAGCAGGAAAATAGCAAGCCTCTACCAAGACATTATTATTTCATATTTTTTCAACTATCAAATCCACTTCTACATGAAAATATTGGTTTCAATAATGTGTATTTTAATGGGAAACGAAGACCAAATTATCTTGTTTCAAGTAGTTTGAATCAAATCAAATTGCATCTGCTGGGGGATGCCAGGAAGAAATTCTGCTTTGAATTCAGCTGTGGACTGCTGCTTCTTACAAGCTGCAGACTGACCAGCCACATCCTCCTATCACACACACAGGATCAGCTCCTGGAGTTGACCAAACACTTCCCACAGTGCTTCTTCCCTTGCCTAGCCATCACTCCGTGTCATGGGAGATGGGCTCGGTCAACAAGCAGTGCCTGAGTTCACCCACACTGCTGCTACCAGCTTGGCTGAAGGAGCTCGAATTTAGCCACAAGCACAGCCAAAGAACTCAACACTTCCATTTCTCCCAAATCAGGTTTTTAAATATTTCAACTAATTGATATGATTTAGGAAGGAATAATGCTGAAATATCTCATTTTTTCTACAAAACAGAAATGCCAGGTGTTGCACAGCTCTGGATTGTGCTATCAGCAGTTTCAATAACAAAATAAAGCATGGTTATCATCTCCATCCACAGCCATCAGTACACACTTGATGCAACATATTAATCTCCTGCTTTTAATTTTGCTATTCTCACTTGTTACAATCCAGAAACTATCATAGTACTTACCTGTAAATGTATGCTGAATTGTTAAAAAAATTTTTTCCCCTCCATTCTCCATACACTTTGAGTGCTAGAGAGTCAAATCTTTTTACAAACTATTGACATGAAGGCCGGTTTAACAATTTCTTTCTTAAGAACTTTAATTTGCTATACTTTCTTATCAGCTTATTCTGGGGCCAGGATGACAACAAATACCTGCACACTTAAACCCTCTTCCCCCAAATGCCTCACCTCCAGTAAGTGACCAAGTCCTGGGCCCAGCACCGAGGTCAGGACAGCCCAGACAGATGCTGAGCCCCCCCAGGAGCTCTGCGTCAGGCTTCCACTGCAGCTGCCTGCCTACACGTAACACAGGGAATAAATGAGATTCTTACAGACAGACAGGAGAAAACAAGCCCCTTTCCACTTATAGAAGGGGGTGACATCAATCAGATTTTCTCCCCCAAAATGCCCTGTGCTGTTCATCATTTCCTTTCATAGAGACTGCAGTAAGGCAGGCTACCACACAGATGCTCTGATGCACAGCTCCCAACAGAAACGTGGGCAAGCAGTGAGTAGTGAGCAAAGGTGAGTCTGCAGGGGATAACTCAGCTGCTTTTGGCTGACAGCAAGCATGACAACACGCAACCAAAAAAAATCTTCATTCTTCTCTAATAACTTCAGAAGAGATTAACAGAATTTTTTCTTTCCGTTTTAATAGGAGTCCTAGTACTCCACAGTTCAGAAGATGTGCAGTAAGTCCCACCTCAGTGTGAATTTTTCTAGGAAGCCCAGAAAATATGGGTTTACTGCCTAAATGCTGACACAGTCATAAATGTGATGGAGAGAACAGAACTGCTGTAATTTCTGATACAATCCTACCAATGCGGTTAGTAGATAAAGGCTGCACCAGGAGTTTGACTTTCTATTTTCATTCTCCTTTTCTCAGCTGGATTTCTCGGGGGTTCCTGTCATTTCCCTAGCTTTTGTAAAACAGACCTACAAAATGCACCGCTTCGCTCATGGTGTGCCACTAACAGTGGGTGACATCCAGGCAATCTGTGCTGCAGGCAACTGGTGCAGAAGCTGGAATCACTGGATAACAGTTATTTCAAGGACAGCCTTGCACACAAGCGGAGATGAAATGAAAGAGTAAATTTATTAGAAATTGAAAGAGATGTCAAATGAGAAAAGATGCAGGAGATCCTAGCTCAGTTAGACATGCATGAGCTAGTAACACAAGCTCTGAAGTCTGATCTGATCTGACCCTTAACTGCAGCACCCCAAAGTTGGCTGAAACATCTGAGATTACCAATTACTTCATCAACAGTCCTTTAACTGGTGCAGTTAGGCTCCAAATAGCTCACAGCTTGTGCATTCCTTACTTTGCCTGCCACTTTGGGAAGATGGAGATGAGATGAGGAGACACATGGCTCCTAGGAAGGTTGATGGCTGGCCAGCTCCGGGCAGTGCCAGCACCACGAGCTGGCAATGCCACTCGCCTGCTGAGCTGGAACACATCAGGGGCTGCTTCTTTTCCCTCCCCAGACTCACCAAACTCCCACCCCACGAAGATGAGGCCATCTGCTCACTAATAGTGCCCAAAATACTCTGCAATACAAGCATCCAGCCACTCTGCAGCAGGCTGAGCCTGGGGGCTTATTTCAGATAAGAAAGCAGAAATGAGACAGATAACCAGCAGGTAATGGGCAGAGCCAAAAACGGAGGCCAGGTTTCTCAAGTGTGTTTTCTCTTGGGCTGCACTGTCTGTAAGTGAAGGATTACCAATCTTGTAATGCCAATTTTCTAAGCCAGTGATGCCTTTTGTGCCTCTTAACCAGCAGGGTTATTATCAGGTAAATCAGGTATTCGTCATAACTGTTCCAGTAATTCTTGCATTCAACTTTATTGCACATTAGCACATTTCTAGTAAACAAAAAATATAATGTTTTTTGAAAGGGAGCAGTTAAAGAAAAATCCAGTTTTCAGTTATACCCAGCTACTGTTATAAACCAATTCTGTCAGTGACAGTTCACTGCAGTTCCAGCTTTGTCCATTGTTTTCTACAATATACTGCAACAAGAATGTCCATTACTGTCATTTGATAGAGTAACCAAGGTCATTATCATTCAGCTATGCAGAATTCCTTATAAATTACTTGCAATTACCTCTCCATGATGAAAGCCAGTTAGTGGCGAGTGAACCCAAGTCTCAGCAGAGAGGTGAAGACTTCCCAGAGGATGCAGCACAGCACCCCCTGCTCTCACAAGGAATTTGCAGCAAGATGCCCAAAGCAAGGTGGGTCTGAAACTCTGCTTTTCCTAGGCTGAAGGATTTCTTTTGAAACCTTCTAAGTTCCACAAACTTGTGTTCCAAAACACAGCATCATTTCACCAAGGGGGAGCAGGTCCCGGGGAAATATTTCACTCAGAAACACAGACTTTCATAATTTCTAAAATGTTTTTTACTTCCCCTGCCCCAAAGGAGTTGATACTTTCTGGCAGTGCTCCAGCTACAAAGGAACAAACCACAGCTCTATGCACATGTATTTATATATTCATCCCAACTAAATTCTCCAAGTTTCACTAGTTTATGTATGATGTTTGCTTCAAAAGCAGTAATTTCTTCTGCCTTTCTCTACTTTCACTGCCTAGTGAGAGGGAATGAGGCCTCACATCACTCTGCCCTAAGCACTGAGTTTCGGGGACGCTGCCAGTGCACCTGAAGACATTCCCTGCCCACTCCTGGGTTAGGGACAGAGACTGAAATCAAAGCAGTGCTGTTCCTGCACACCTGCACAGGGCCTGCCTGGGCTGAACAGCTCCTACAGTACCACCACCAGCAGTGGGTAAAGGTGATGGGAAGAACGAGTCAAGGCCAATCCAAGTTCTTCTTTTACTTAAGCTTTAAAAAGAACATGTCACCTGAAAGATCCCGCTAGCATTTCAAGTGTCGTGAGTTTCTCTCCCTTTTCTCTGCTTCACTTAGAATTCACGTTTGTCTTATGCTGTATTAACACCACGCTTTGATGCAAATCAAATCAGCTTATCTACTGTGCAGGATGAACACATGCCCTGCAAAGAGAAGTGTTTTGAACTGGTTATTGAGGCAATTTTTGAGACCTTTCTTCATCTTCCTGCTCTTGACTCAGTCTTAAGGTGGCATTTAGAAGCACTGATTGTGACTTATAAGTACTGAGTGGTATTTAGCTTGCAATTACACTCAAGGACTGATTAATGTATTTATTTATTTTTAACCTTGGAAACCTTTTCCCTTTGATTGCTCCCTGCAGCTGAGTGTCTGCCTGGCCTGTTAACTCTGATTCTATGGCTAAACTGGTTCAGTTCCCACCAGCCAGTGCTGCCAGCCCACATCCACCAGACAAAATGACTACACTTTTTTCTACTGCAAATATCAGCTTTCAAGGGTCAAATCAGTCTATGCAAAGTCACTGGAAGACAAGGCTTGAATTCTTCCCTCCATGGCTTCTACTTCAGGTTTCATATACATAAAGAGAAACTGATGATACCAGCATCCCAAGACCTAAGGCTTCCACAAATGGCCAAGTTATGCTGCTAGGACAATTCCTCATTCTTTTATTTCCTGTCTCTTTTGGTATCTGTCAGGTAAATAAGCAGAATCCTTAATTTGAATGTCTTCATTTTGGTGTAAACTCTGAAAATCTCACTTCTGTTTTCTTGCTTTCTTTCTGCCTCCTTTGAGGATTCCTAAGTGATAGAAAATTGCAGTCTTGTCTTTCCTTATACCAGCTTTAGTCTATTTTTTCCCATCAGGGTGACATCATTGCAGATTGTGCAGAGCACAAATAACAAATTTAATTGAGAGCAACAATACTATCCCATTAAAGTTTATGGGCTTCTGAAAGAGATAAGAGAAGGCATTCCAGGCTCACCTTAAGTGTGTATAGTCACTAACTTGACTCCACTGAGGATTGTGTTCTTGTTTTTCTTTTTGGCTCAGAGGGCTGGCGTGCTCCTCAGGATGGTTTTGCCAGCAGTGTCACCTTGTAGCACACCCTCCTGCCTCGTGAAGCCTGTGGAGATGTGGCAGCCTCCCCTTTGATGCTCCACGTGTTTTCCACATAGTTCACTTCACCTGAAGGTCTGTCCTTTGCTTCGTCTCCATGTGCAATCTGTGCATCCTTTTACAGGTAGTTGTTTTAGTTGAGACTTCAGCCAGTTCAGGAGGATGAAGAAGCGGCTGAGAGGAATAATCCAGCCTGTGCGAGAGAGACTTTTGTACCAGAGCTCTCTTCAGAGGCACCAGGATCACAGTTACTCCCATCCCTGGCATCGGTGACAGATGTGACTGCCAGGTTATGCTGCTGCTTTATCAAGCTGGTCCCTGGTGAGCCCTCTGTCCCTCCACACTAGCAGGCAAACACGCTGTTCCCCGCAGGTGCGGATCTGCCAGCCTTGAGAATATCTACTTTTTCTGCAGTGGTTTGTTTGCAAGTTACAGGTATTACCTTCCAGCTCCTTTATTCCCCACCTTCTGGCCTGCTGATCACTGTGTCTATACAGATTTTACTGATAGTCCTTTTAGATCTCTCCCCAGCCGAGACCATCACAGAAAAAGCATTATAT
>VYZQ01060835.1:8042-42224 GCA_013400655.1 Mystacornis crossleyi
TTCAGGCACTGTTGGACTGAGGAGAGTGTCTCTTTGTGGAACCCCTAGACTTGCCGTGCAAGGAGTGCTGTTCACTGTGGCCCATTTCTGAGCACAGTACTCTCTGTGTCACTTTTTTTGTTGTTCCTTATAGACAAGATCTAGCACATCTAAAATCTTCTGGTCCTACAATGGAAAATTAACATCATTCCCTAAGAAGCTGGAATATAAACTAATAAGGCAGATTTCCAGAATCTGATTGCATCAGTCAGAAAGATATAGTATGAAGAGAAAAGAGGATATTCCCTGGGGGGAGTGTGAAATGAAGACCAGTCTTGTTTGAACAAGGTGCTGTGCATTGTTAGCTGGGTAGATATTGGGAGCTGCAGCCTGTCAGAACCAGCCTCTCCAAGGAGGGGGTGGGGGGAAATTTTTCCAGGTAGCAGTCTCAGCAGTTTGTAATAGAGTATGTCCAGTATATTAATACATTTATTTAAGGAAAGCCTTTATACTCCGTGAAAGATGAACTATACCCTTACTGCACCTCCTGCCCTGTTTTCTTTCAGATCATACAAAGACCAGAAAAACTGTTGGGTTTTTTCTGTCCTTCTCTCCTTTTGCGTTAGAGCAATATGGGAATCAGGCTTGGTATTCCTTGTTTCAGCATAAAACCAAAGAGCAAGATCCCTCTTCTTAAATCTTTCACAAGGAGACTTGTTTTTCTCAAGGCTCTGCAAGGAATTAACTAGGTGGTAACATAACTCAAACAAATCTAAGCTATAGATACCTTTTCAGTCCTTGTCTATTAGAATATTATGTAAGTCCAGTAAATAAAATACCAAGGGAAAGAAAACAGTGAAAAAAGACAGGCTTTAGGCTTTAAACAAAAATTGAGAAAATACATAAATGTTCCCTTCTTTGTTGACTCCCTGTGAGGAGGAGGCCCAACTGCATTTTTCCATGGTGTAGTCCCAAGAAAACAGGTAAAATTGAAGGCTTGTTTTACTTTTATCTCTTACTAATGTGTGAATGAACTGTAATGCAGCCACCCAATATTCTGTTCACACTGTGTCAGAGCAGCAGGTTAGAAAGCTGCTTTTAGCTTTATGCAGGAGGTTGAGCTCAGCAGTCTTTATTTAAACACCTTTGTTCAACGGGGACAAAGGATCCAGCTTTGGCATTTTTATTTAATCTTGATAATCTTCCTATTTTCTCTCTCTCAAAGGATCGAGAAGAAGTGCATTAATTTTCAGCTTCACACGAAGGCAAGTTGTACAAACACAGCTGAAAACATCAGGAAACCCAAGCATTTTTGTTAGAGAAATGGAGTCAGCTAATGTTCTGCTGGCAGTAGACTCCTGGATAATTGGGAAGGTGTTGTTAGGCACAGCAGTTTGGGCAGCAGGGTGTTCACACTGATAGCTCTGTTCAGTTTGGTTATCTTAGGTGAATGATCCCTGTAATGTAGAAAGCAAAGATTATTAACCATAAGACAGGAAGTAATTTAAAGAATACAGGCTGCTTTGGAGACTTTAGAAATGGCTCTTAGATTGTCAAAGGACATTTTAAAAATTCATTTAATTTACACCAGACTGAGATCTAATTAAATCATGGCAGCAACTTTTGATTTTTGCCTCTTTACTTTTCATTGAGTTTATTTCTTAGACATATTTCAAACACAGGAGAATAAGGAGAATTCCCTTGACAGTTTAGACTTTGCTTGCATTTCTGTCCTTGTTCATGCTACATATATGCAGGGTTTCTAAGAGTTTCAGGTCAGGACTTCATTTCTCTTTCTTAATTAAGGGTTTTATTGTAATCCTTGAATTTTTCTTGTTCCACCTTTTGGCAAGATGCTCATTCTATTTTACTTAGCTACTTTTAGCCCTATTTAAGTGTTAATAAGTGAATTTCCTTTCAATGGGGTAAGAGTCCAATGTATTTATAAGAGAGCATTTTGGGATTTTCTGCTTGCATCTTCCTTTAACTCCTGTATATTTTCCAAATCTGGAAAGGCCATAGCTCCAGAGGAGGCAGTTCTAAATAAGTCCTGGCCATAGCTGTGGTATTGTCCCCCTTGAAGAATAAGAGGCAACCATTTGTGAGTGTTTACAGCTGGACCTTCTGAAGGGCATCATCTTTCCTTAGTGACAAAATGCATCAGATTCACAAGCTGTGACAGCGGTGCTTCGGAGTTCCCATGACAGTGGCAAAGGGAAATATCTCATGAAATTTGCTTGTGAAATGCAAGGCTGCCTTTTTTATCACTGAGGTTACTGAGAGACAACTCTGAGATCTTGCGGTTTTTGTATTGAGTAGCAAACTCTCAAAGTGCAAAAAGCTGCCCTGGAGTGATGAGATTGTTCATGTGTGGGCTTAAACGTCCTTGTAAGGCCACCTCATTGTTTTATGCTCTAATTCTGGAAGTCCTAATATTTCCCAAGTTCACAAGTTGGGGGAACATTTGCTTTAAGCTATTGTGTTGGTTATTGTGTTGATCTCTAGGAACAGCAGAGGAGGGTGCCCCCTTGGATCTACATTATTGATTGAAGCACTCTCGCTCACTGTACTTCAGTGAAGTGTAGCCAAGAACAACAAGATAAGAATTAATGTAAGTGACAGGGGAGTTCCTCAGACTCTGCCAGTGCACATTAGCCTGGCTGAAGAGAAAAAGAAGCTGATACTTGAGTCTTTTGAGTTGTGAAGGGTCTGGTCAGTCCTTGAAGGGGAAGCACATGAATGGCCCAGTTGTCATCGCATTTTATTTTTCCTCCAACTTTGACTAATGGTGCATTTCCTCTGGCCTCCCACGGGCCATCCGTGGCTGACTCGCTTTGTCACTCTTCACATTGAGTCGCTGCCTTTACTGTCCATGCTGTTCCCATGGCGGGAACCCGGTGTCCTCTAAAGAAACGCACAGGCACGAACCATCTGTCATTCTTCCACTCCTCTTTCAAGCCACCACTTCCCATACTGTGTGGCCTTGCAGGCTGAAAGCAATCTGCCTCCCCCTGCATGCCTGGAGTACATGCCAACTCTCACCCCACTTGATAAGGGACCTCCCAAAAATGTGCCTGTAAAAATACTAACGGGCATCTCCCTGCTGATAACCAGCTCTGCCATTTTATTGTGTTCATTGGGTGATAAGTTGTCTGGATCAGCAAGGAATTGTCCCTTTTGCAGGCAAAGTTATTAGGGTCAAATTAGGTGTGAGTTGTGAAATTAATCATTGCAACCACAAATAATTTGTGGTGTGCTGTGGACAAAGGGAAAAAAAGAGAGACTAGAAGAGGAAATTATTGTAGGGCACAAAGAACTGAAGTGATTGGGAAGGAGGGAGGAGAGAATGGCTGGCAGAGCTGTACAGGGTGTTGAGTTAGGCCTGTAGGCTGTGCTGGGTTTGGTCTCCTGCACCTGCGGACTGTGAAATAATATAACAAGGTTCTTTAATGTCATTTGAGAGTCTGAATTAATCCACACACAAGGTGACTTAGAGAGAGGAAGATACCTGACTTTGCACCAGAAATGCTGCTTTTATGCATATGTAAATTGATTATATTCCTTGTACATCTCTAGATAATCTGAATCACGTGAATCTAGTCTCTGTTGGAAATGAATAATGCAACACCTACTGAAGAGCCTCGGCTTTATTTTCTGGGATGAGAAGTTGTTTTTGATGAAGAAGATGAGTTTTGTGCCGAAAATACAAATCTGAAGGTGTGCTGAATTTGCTTGGAAATGCTGCAAAGCTATTCTCATTTCCTGTAACTATTGCAAGGTTGGCCCTTTTTCATGGTTAAGCCCCAATTCTTAGCCAGCCAGAATGAAGTGGAAGGAGAAATTCACTCTCTTTCATCTTCTAGTGCATCTAGGAAAGCAAGAACAAAGACTTTGAGCCATTAATTCCTAAGTCTGTGACTTGATTTGGTGCAGTAGAAACTGTTTTAAGGGTTTTGTCTTCTCTTACCAAAGCTAATTGTTAATTGCATCTTCTTTTCTCCAGCACTGCCACAAGGAATGACTGCCTTCTGTGCTGATGACAGATCTGCCCCTCTGCTATCAGACACTCTGCTTTTGCCATCTTAGTTTCCTAAGAATTGCCTCTGCCTGGGAGCCAGTGGAGCAGCCATGTTGGGGGCAAAGCAGTTCTCTGAGGCAGATGGTGATGGATGGCAGAGTGATTCCCTTCAACACGGCTGGGGCACTGAGGCTGTGTTAATTTTTTATCCCCTCCCCAGTATCCCCCTTTTCCTGCTCTGAATTCTTAAAACAAATCTTGGCTTTGCTGTGTGAACAACACACAGAACCTAGTGACTTGAAAACACATATTTTATGGAACAGGATGCAAATCATCCCTTGGTCAAAACTGTCAGGAAAGAGATAATTGCCGCAGGTGCCAGAGGCTGCTGGATGGCCATCAGAGGGTACACAGGGAATATATTTGAATGCCTCTGCCAAATTTTTAGTGTTTACACCAGCGACACTGCTTCTTTTTCTCTCATTACTGTCATGTATGTGATTTTGCTCCAGCTCTCACACTGGCCTCCCTCCTGTGCTTAGGGAAGAAGCAGGTCTGGCACACCTACTGCACTGAGGTTCTCTTGGGCCCTAGGGAATGGGTTTGCAGTGGTATAACTACACTGGCACAAAACTCTAGCCATGTGCCAGCACAAAGCAAAGTTTGTCTGCAAGCAGTGCAGATGCCCTCACGGGGATGGGTTCTCAGGACTGGATCTCAGCCATATTGAGAATCAGCTTTGTGTTGATGTACTTCCCTGAAATATTCTTTAATAGTTGAATAGTCTTGAGCAGAGATCATATTTCCAGTTTGGGATTCCCTTTATACATCTTTCATTAATACAGGGATTCTCCGCAATCAGAGACCAGCACCGCAGAACAGCTGGATCCATTTTGGCTTGACAAGGGGCATGGGCATTTTGTAATATATATTTATGGCTTTTGTGAACATTCAAAATGCTTTTTATAAATATTAAAAATAATCAAGGGTTCTGGAAAGAATTCATCCTGCATTACCATCATCTGCAGGAGTTCTTCCATCTCCCTCTAGAATATGTATTACTAGCTGACACTGTGAACTAACTAGTCCAGTCTGGGAATTCCCAGCTACAGCTCTAGGAAGAGGGAGGCTGTGAAGGGAATTGGTATCTCTTGATCATCAGAGAGAGCAAATACAATACAGGCGGCAGTCTGGCTGCCCCTGGAGCAAGTCAGAAGCAAGAAACTTGCAAGCAGGCACCTCAGAGAGCTCCCCAGAGTTTTGCTTTGCCTGCTGCACCCTCTGTGGTTACTTGGTAGGTTACTTGCCCTGCTTGTCTTGAGGTAGCTGGAGTTGAGGCATCTGTTTTCCATTTAGAGCTTGGAGGATGCCCAGGTCTGACTTGGCATGCTGTCTGCACTGGGCATCAGCAGTACAGATGTGGAAACCACAAACCCGATTAATATGAGCCTAGAGTAAAAACTCAAATAAGCTTATAAATAAAACCAGACTTGCAGATTATTTGTTTCCATATTAGTCTATAATAGACCCTACTCAATATGTTTGTTTTATTTGGTTTGGTGACCGACATAGGTATTTATATTTCCAATAAAAATTTAAATCAGAATACAACAGATGAAGTAAGCTTAAATTATTTCTGCAGAAGATGATTGCAACTGTCTGAAGCATGTAATTCCTTACATGAAATGTTAGCCTGCTTTGAACGGAGATGTGGCAGACTTCTCAGTATTTAATTTACCATTCCATCACAGCTCAAAATCCTACATTTATATATTAAAATAGACTCTTAAATGGACTCTAACACTCAATGAATAATCCAGAGGTGTCGGATGGCTTGGTGGGTTAAATTCTTGGTGTAAGCACCATGTGTGTGATGTTGGGTGAGTCACCAAATGATGCCCATGTCCTAGCCTAAAGTGGTGACTGTCTTTTTATCACTGCCAGGCTCCTGCTGAGCTCTGAGCTTGATAACCTCAGGTGCTCCTTTTCAGTGCAACTTCAGCTGCTCACGTGCAGGTAATGAAACCATCCAGAGAAGAGAGTTCCGAAGAACCATCTGAGAAGATTCTTCAGCAGTGCTGACAGGCATTTTACTCAGTGGAGAAGATCTCTTCCCAGGAATGGATGGCTCTTAATCCAAGGGGCAGATTATCTTGATTCAGCTCCCTTTAAACACAGCTGTACCAGAACAGTTCTATGGTTCAGCAGCAGTGGGACATGTAGTTTATTCTGCCTGTATTGTGACACTCAGGATGGGACACCTGCACAAGCCTGACAAATCTTTGAAGTGAGGCTTTGTCTGTGCTGAGCAGCATCTCCAAGTGACCAGTGAGGCCTACCTGGCTTTCACACCGTACCATGGTGACATAACTGGAATTCTGCCTCAATCCCCTAAACCTCCTAAATAGACAATAGAGGAAATAAGCACTTGCACATGCTGCTTTGGATCTCACAAGGGAGCATAAAATTCCCAGTGGGATGAACCTGAGCTTTGGGTGAGTACTTGCAGTGACTTCTTGGTGCTCATGGGGCTCTAAGACAAATGAATAAGCAAACAGTGCTCTCTTCCCATCTCTGCCTTGCAAAAACATAAGGGAAAAAACTTTTACACCCTCTGTTAGGATGTCAGTGCCAGAGGAAAGACACCAGCCGTTGTTCCATTCAAATGTCCAGTTTTCATTTCCAATTGTTTCTCTGGAATCCCTTTTTTACCCTTCTCTTCAGCTGGTTGAGCAATGGCCTGTTCTTATAAAACAAGTTTTCAGCTTTGTAACAGTCCTGACTTCTCATTGTTTGAAAGGCAAGAGGGTCACTCAAAGTAAACTCTCTTGTGCTAGATAGTGTTTTTCCACATGGAAATGTTGGAGGGCCACTCTGTGCTGTCAGACCAGAAAGGCCAAAGATGCCTTCAGACTCCCCAGGTGCCTCTGTGTTTGTTTTCTAATGTTATTGCACACACAATATCATTAATATTATGTCCAAAGCTTGTCTTTATAAACAGTCAACACATCTAACTTATTAGTCAGCCACTGGGAAAAAGGAAAGGATTAAGTGAACACTGTGAGGAATTAACCCTTTTCATTGCCCAGAGAAGAAATCAAAGATGATACCACCTCTTGAAACTGAAAAAGGGATTTGATTATTTTCTCTCACAAATTAGTAGAAATATTTCCTCTCACTTTGGCACTCAAATGTAGAAGGTATCCTGCAAGACTCAGAAAAGACTGGTGACCTACAAGACATGATTCTCTTTCCCATGGTATATGCCACTGAAGGGCAGGAAATTTCCCTCCCACCCACCTTCTTCTTTTTTTTCAATCTCCATTTCCCTGTGGGCTGCCTCAGGTACTGGGCTAGGCTTGGCATGTAGACACAATTAGAAATAGAGGCGAGACTGCACGGAGCAAAGTGTCCAAGTGCTGAGTGAGTGCCCGATGGGCCGTAGCAAAACGCACAACCAAGTCAAAGAAAAATGGAAAATATTCCATAAAATTCATCTTTGCATCCCTTTTTCCTCTCTTGATATATGGCCCCTTATTCACAGCTGCCCGGGCCCCGGCCCACGTGTAAATATGTCAGTGCAGCAATGAGACGGAACACGGTCACAGGAATGCCGGCGGCTGCTCCCAGATAAAACACTGAGCTGGAGCCCAGGAGTTTATTGTAAATAAAGATCAAGGCAAAGCAGCAACATTTCTGTTCGGCTTGAGCCTGCCAAGGCTGCTAGTCCAGCTCCTTTCACGACTACCATATGTACACATGGATTTCCCCTTCCAGAAAGTGACATGTTCCTCTTCTCACAGCTCTGTAGCCTTTGCAAGCTCCCCAATACTTTCCAGGTGTTGCTTTACAGTGACCTGGAAGCACTGGTGGCAGATGGGACAAGGGGTGGGCGTGGAGGTGAACTTCCAACTGTCCTGCTCCAATACTGCTCTACCTGAACAGTCCCTTTGTGGGCTGGGGCAGGTTAATGCTTAGTTTGGTTCTACTCAGCAGAGGGCACTGGATCCTGTAAATGGGAATTGATACCGGGAAGCATGAGGGCCTGATCACTTTTGCAGATGGACTGATTTTTTTCCTTCTGGGTACTGGTGGTGTGGAAGAGAAATCTGCAGATCTGTCTGCTGCATGTTGATGGACTGAGAGACAACCATGGTATGTGTCAGCGAGTGATAAACTTGTCCTTTATATATTTTTTTAATTTTAATTAAAGAAGTAGCTACAGAAAACAGTTATCTGGAAATCAGGCTGGCTAAAGTACCAGGCATCTGGCATCCTTCTGAAGAGCAACACCAGCCAGCTGACACAATGCAGGGAGATGCAAACACCTACAAACTAGAGCCTGAACAGCCAGGCTGGGCTGGAAACTGGTTGAATTGTTCAGGCTTGTTCCTGCAGCCCACAGGGAAAATACAGGAGTGGTCTGAGGAGAGTTGGCTGGATCAGGGAGTTTAGCCTTCTTAGCCTGTAGCCCTTGATCCAAAAGTCCCCACAATTTCATTATAAAGTTATTATTTTTTTTTCAGTAGGTTCATCCTGTTCTCAGCAATACCCACAAACAGTGCACTGTCAATCCACTCCACTCTTCCTCTTTCATCACTTAGTTCCCTTTGCTGTGTGCTGGGATTTGCATTTTCCTCACTCATGGCTCTGATGAGCTGTAAGCCAGAGGGACTGTAAAAAAAATTAGGGCTGTATTTTTTTCAAATGATTTTTTAAGTTTGGATGGATCTTATGCATGTATGTTGTAACATAACTCTTTCAATAATAAAAGTTTTCATGCTAATAAAGAGCATATATTAAAAAACCTTGCTAGGTCTTCAACTGGCACTACTCTAATGTGTTGAAGATTTGGCACAATTTACTCATAAAATTCAAGAATAAGAATTAATTCTCCACACTGACAGCTACTAACCTAAGTTCTTGAGCTGACCTAGGATGCTTCACATTAGATGATAGCTCCAAACGCAAAAAAATCGAATACTATCACAATATATGTTTTAGCTCTGCTGAAGAAAACTACAAGGCAATGCTGTCTCCCAAGTTCAGGGTTTTATACTTCTATAGCAACACAGCTCACCACACCCTAGCATTTGCCAGACCCAAACTAGAGGTTAAATGTGCTGGAAAATGTGGCAGTAGCTTCCAGCATTAGCTGATTCCTGAGCTTATTAGGACTCAGGCATGCCTGCCTTGCATAGCAGCAAGATCAGTTTCAGAGCTGGGAGAGAGGAGCAGCTTTTCTTTCACACACCCTCTCTCCACAAGTCTGAGCCTCTGCCTTTGCCTTGGCAATGTCACATATGGTTCAAGGGCTGCCCATGGCCTGTAGTGCTGTGCCACTGCTCCCATTTACATCAGATAAAAGGCACGATTGCTAAGGGTTGTAGGTTTGATATTTTTTCATTAAATAGGTCAGCAGGCCCTAACAGTTGGCAGCCATCTCCAATCCCGGGGCTGTGTGATGAAAAGCCATTTTATGGCAGGCTCCAGTGTATCTTTTTATCTGTCCTGCCTGGTACAGCATGTTCCAGGTGGAGACTGGCAGGTACTGGTGCTAAACCCTGCCCTGCTGCTGTTCTGTAGTGACAACAGCAGTGCCCTGTGTTCAGACCCCGGCTCCCTCTGACTGCCATGGGAACGGCTGCTCCCATCTCTGTTCTTTGAAACATTGCAGCTTTCAGACTCAGGCAGGTTATTCTGGAAAGGAAGAAACTCCTTTGCAAACAGATGTGCTCTTGAAGTGCTTCCTGTAGTCTTCAATAAGCTAAACCACGTCTGCATTTTGCAGCTTCACTTTCCACTTCAGAAGCCTGATCCTGTACCTTCACTTTTGGTACTGTACATCATTATTGCTTAACGCCACTCAGTAGAGATGTAGGTAAATGATAAACTTGGCTCTAAGTTTTGTTCAGTAGCAATTTCCCTTAGCAGTTTTAAAGTGTGATTTTAGGGTTTTTTAATCAGTTCCTTGACAGGTTAATGGGGTACATGGACAGGAGACTTCTGCTTTATCCCCTGCAGCCCTGACAATCTGGGGTGTTGCCTGGCTCAGCTCCTAGATGTGAGAGGAAGGAATCACTTGCACTTCTCCCCAGTGATTTCCTGATGCTACTGGTGGACTACAGATGTGACTCACTCCAGAAGGTACTGCTGAGTGCTTCCAGGTATCTGATCTGCCAAGCAAAGCTGGTAGCATCAGGTCCCGTGAGAATTCCTTCTCCTGAGGAGAGGCTAGTGTCAGCCCTGGGACCTGACATCGAACAGGGTAGAGTTTTGTTAGAAGCCAGCTAAAAACGTGGTGCTGTTATTATCTGACACCAGCTGAAACAAAAGCCAAACGTTGATGAATGCCTGATCCTAAAAGTAAACAGTTTGATTTTTTTTTTCCTTTGCAAGTCAGGGGCCCTCTAGGGTTTTATCTGATTTTGGCAATCTCCTGCACATTTTGGGGCCTGGAGCATGGTTTTAATTGTTACATCACAAAAGTTGCCAAATAATGTTGGATGCTCCTTAAAAACTCTCTCAATTTTATGGAACTTCTCAACGGCTTGACTAATACAATAATTACTGGAACTCGGCTATGTTGCCTAGTGGCAAATGGAATTTTTTCATAATGATCCTGTCTGTCGTTAATAGCAGGATTTGTTCTTTCTCTCAGCGGGAGAGAGGCCAGAAAGCCATGGTATCTGTCTTTTTTAATGACAGCCAACAGCAAACGGATAAAATAATCAATTATATCCACAGATAGGTAGATAAAGTATAATTTATCATGTCAAAAACAAAAATGTTTTTAATTGGGCTGTTAATCATTTTGTAATTTTAACTAAAGAGATGGGGACTCTGCTTTGTGCTCAGACATCACTAATATTTCATACAACATTAGCTGATCTTATTATAGCTCTAATAATAGTGTTTACCACTGACTGCCAACATATAAAATACGATTTCTACTTTCATTAGCTGGAGCCTTTGCCATTAGAAAAAGATGCCCTTCCCTTTTATTTTTCTTCCTCTAGAAAGATCCAGGAGACAAAAAAGGGGGACCAGTGTACTAATCAGCTGTAACAGTTTCTAAAATATGCTCATCTTTTTGTTTCATTAGAAGTACCCATACTAGTTACCAACAAACATGTTACAGAAACAATGTTTTTTTTTCCAGCAAAGCATATAAAGAGATTAGTATAACACAGCAAAAATTAGAAGCTTGGAGTTTTGATTTCTAGCCACACCTGTGTTGTCTTGTGGGAAGCTGGGCAGATAACTTAATCCCTCCTAACTTGTTCTCCGTGTCTGTAATGTAGGTATTAGATAGCTGCATCATCAGTCTGCTGTGGAGTATGTAGGTGTTGTAAGATGCATGAAAATTTGTAATAAAGATGGCAAACATCTGGCTGGCTGGCTGCAACAGCAGCCTCTCGGATAGCTATCTCTTTGAGGAAGGAAATGCGAAGTCTATGGCTGGACCTAAATCTTCCCCATATTATAACTGAAAATGTCATCATAATGCTGCCTGATTTCAGGATCAGTGAGGAATCATCTAGCAGAAAAATCTCGCAGCACTGGGTACTTTGGCTGTCTCTCTCTTGTTATTGACTCTTGTTATTATTCCTGTATGCCACGAGCAGATGCCCTGTGTGGGACCAGATCTCTATTTTACCCATAAATTCTACATTTAAAAAAATGCTAGCCATGCTAAGAAAAAAACGTGACTCTTGACCACCCCTTTGCCTCAAATACACTGAAATTACTTCCCTGCTTCAGAAGTGTTTCAAAGAGGGAAATTAATCTCCATTCCTCTAAACTGTTCTTCCCTCTGAAAAGCACTACCTGCCTTAAACCAAGATCCAGCCTCTAGAGCACCTGGTTGGGAGCAGAACATGCACTTAAGGTAGTTCAGCAAGAGCAGATTTCACTTTCAGTGTTATGGTGGATGATTTTGGCTATGGGTTTAATTTTACGTCCATAGCATCTCCCAGTGATGTGTGTAACACAGAGGGGGGCAGAACTGCTCTTCCTGTAACTGGATCTGTCCTGGGATTGGAGCAATTTTAGTGGATTGAGTGGGTTTTTCACAGGCCTAATGGCAGGATTGAGGCTGTATTTATACTGAGAAGCAAGGAGGAGACTTGGGCCTGGCTTGCCCAAGCGTAAATAAATTGGAGGTGCATGAACATTCAAAAAGTTCCCAGAGAGTCGCATTGCACAACTTAATGGGCCTGGTGCCTTCACCTGTGCCAATTTTATGTGTCTCTTAACTCTGGTCTTAAATAAAAATGAGACTTGCTCTAATGACATCAACAGCCTTCAGTGAAGAAAATATGCTGCTACTTTGATACAGATCCCCTTTTAAGGAGGACACCGTAAACAGCCAAAGCTCTTTTTCCCATCTGGTAGGTGAATGTTACGATTCCCTCCTCAGAAGTGTGGCCTCAACAACACTCCTCTGCTTTCAGCATTACGTTAGATGATTTTATTAAGAATACAGTTATCTGCTACCCCTGCTTTTGCCACCTTGATTTTACTGTCCTTCTCCATTACCTTAAAGGGTGGAAAAGGGGGATGTGAGTTGGCTGGGGGAGGGGAGACAATAGCATTGGCTGGGGGTTAAATGAACCAGCTGTTATGTGTGAAGTATCTGCTTTCTAATTGCTTCTGTTGGAATTCAGGGGAAAAAGGCACTGGCTTCAGTTAATTAATAAGGCAGGACTCACATAAAGTCCAGCTGTGAGCACAGGACTGGTCTTTAAAGGATAAGCCCAGGAGGTGGGGCAGAGAGTTTGATTTCCTTGCACTAAATCCCATCACATGCTGCTGGTACTGTGTGTGTCCACTTAAGCCTTTTGGTTGGCCTGTCTGAATGAGACATGAGGGATCTGTTGCTGTCCACGTGCCTCACCCCAAGAAAAACGATCTCTCCTCAGAAATCAAAGGTGTGAGGCTATGTTTCAAGCTAGGGTGAAACTGCTGTGTTTTCACTCGAGTCTGGAATCCCTAAAAAGTGGGGATATTTGGATCAAAGGTTTGTATTCAGACTTAACAGAAGCTTGGGCTTTTGCAGCTGGACACAGATAGAGAGTTGCCATTTGGTTCTCTTTTCTGTCTAGTTCCAGAGGGTTTGGATTTGGCATCCTGTCAACATCTCTCTCATCTGAGCTCTGCCTCAGGAGCTTTGCCACAAGGGTAGCACTGATGGGGAGGTTGTGCAGCTGATGCCTCCAGACCATGTCCAAAGGCCATTTTACAGTGATCCCTTTGAGGAGAACAATGCCCAGTTCATTTCTCTGGTTTTTTCTGAGAGGGGCTGAAAAAGATCAAGACTTTTTTTGAGTTACAGACAGTGCCCCTAAAACCCACATGAAAATGCAAATACCATAGTGTTTCCTCATTTGATCCTGCTCCAGGTCTTGCTGCCATAGGACGTCCCCCACCACCAGTGCAAGGTCCTTCTAGTCAGAGAACAGCTGGGGGTCTGTGCTGAGACCAAAGTCTCTCACTTCCCATGGGATGGTGTCTCTGGATTTCAAAGCTTGTTGCTTAAGTGTGTTATGTTAGGAAACAGTGGAGTGAGAAAAAAAGGTGGAGGGGATGTTCCTACGTGGTTAATAGCCTGTTTTTCCTCACTGACTGTGGAGGGAAATGAGCTTCCTGCTTTCGGTGAGATGTCATTTGCTGGATGGGAACCTTTGTGTCCCGGCTGGCCTGCTCCTTTCGGTGCCACTGCTCAGGGGAGATCTCTTCCAGTGTGACCGCTCTCCCTCCCAGGCCCTCTTCTTTCCTGGCACCTTGCTCCTGCCTTGCGTCAGTCCTGATGCCGCTCAGATAAGTGCTAGGGTCAGCACAAGGGAGGGGACATCACCATGTGGCTGCAAATGGGTGGGGAAAGGAGGAGTGCTCATTGTGGCACAGAGAGCCAGGCTGTTTGTTCTCCCCGTACCCTTCCTCACTCAACCTCAAGGCTCAAGCATCCAGGAGGATTTTGGCACTTCACTGCTGCAGATTTCAGTGACAGCTCAGCCTGGTGTGGGACCAAACTCACAGATACATCAGTAGCCCAAATCCCTTGGGCTGGCTGTGCAAGCTGGAGCTCCCACCCAAACAGCAACAATTCTCGGGTGTTGCAGCACGTTTCCAAGCAAGCGAGGCGGGGCCTCGCTTTGTAAGGATCTATGAACAGCAGCTCTTTGTCTCCTCCATTTCTCTTCACCCTGAACGTGTTGCTGTTTTCAGAGGTTGGTTTCATAGTGCTGATTCACAGCCACCAGCCGTATTGTTTTATCTGAGGAGATTAGGGCTGAGAATGTTGTGGTTTTGTAGTGAAAAGACTCCATTGGAAATAGCAACATATTTGACATGAGACTGTTATTTATGCTCAAATAACCATCTTGTTTAAAGATGAGGAGTCTTTTATTTTTTTCCTTTTCAAGTTTAGATCAATCATGTATGAAGACAAACTCCCACTCAGCCTTCCCTGGCCCCTAATACTTTCATTTCATTCTTCTTCTGCTCATTATTTTATGATTTTGTCCTTGACTGGAACATTTCTCTCTTTTTTTTCCTTACATGCACCATTACATTTAAAGCTCACGACTTGTGTAGCTCTTAAACCATAAATAATGTTTTCTACAGATTCTGAGATTATTAAGTCCTTCTTGTTCGCCTCCCTCTTATTTTACAGCTCATCCGATTAGAGGGGACAAACTCTTTTTAAACTTGATTTAACTATTTCTGTTTTGCTTTTGCAAGCAGACATGAGAAAACAGGACCTGGCTGTATGCACTGCTGATCAGAACACTTGCCATAGGAATGCAAAAAAAAGCTTGCAGCAAGAGAACTCACTGTGGCATGGAAAAAAATCTCCAGAGAAGCCCTGCAATTCTGAGATGTAGTCAGCTTTCTAAATACAGGCAAGTCTACAAGTGAAGCTAAAATCTTTTTTTCTGGAGAGATAAATGCAGTCAAACTACCCTTCTTTGTACAGGGCTGACAGACACAGAATCAGTGAAGAGAATACTTTAGTATGAGGAAATAGTTATGCTCAGGTAGTCACTGATTTTGGGCAGCTGTAGGAACTGAGCCATTGGGCACTGTGCTTTACCTCCCCAGACCTGGCTTCTTTTGATGCCAGGCTCGGGCTTCGCTGAGCCAGGCATCAGCTTTTCCCATCAAATGCAGCCAAACCAGGTGCTGCAGTTTGCAGAGAGCCTGATACTGCAGCAATGAGCTGCTCTTCCTTCTGCTTGATGAAATCTGCTCGTGTTACAAACTACAGAACTGAGCACATAGAGGAGAAATAGCCCTACCAGAGACAAAGTGAGTGAAAAGTGCTGAAAAGCCTCACAGTAGACAGCCTAAACAATTAAATTAGTTCCTCCAGTTAGTCCATGGTCATCAGTGAGGCAAATGCCTCTGCCTCCTGGGCCAGACAGGCCAGTGTTTTAATGGTAGGCATAAATCTATTGCATTTTTCTCCTTGTGACCTAGCATATTCTGTCAGGCCAATGCATACTCCAGAGAAGGAGTAGAATTTATGTGCACAATAAAATAATAGAGTTTCAGTGATATCAGCTGTTTGACGAACTTTAATATACATTTGCTATAAATGTGTATTAAAGGCAGGCAGCAATTACCAGAATGTAATACCCAAATAAAACCCATGACCCATTTGCACGACAGATCTTCAATTTACTCCTATTCATGTGAAAGAGACACATAAAAATGATATCCATGCTTAAAATCACTTAAAAGCAGTCTGAAAGACCCCACAGTTGCAAGTGATACCTCAGTACTTAGCTAATACTCATGTTTCGATGGCTTTGCCTTCATGACTCTTCCAGTGGTTCCTTTATGTTTTCTGGTATTTTGCCAAACACCTGTGAATCAGTGCACAACAAATATTCCTGCCATTTAATTTAGTCTTGCACAGAAAGGCTATATTAGGCCTGATGCAGACCTAATCCCAAACCTCTAAAGAGGTTTAAGGCACTCTGGTTTCACCTAATCCCGAAACCTAAACCAGAATCACTGAAAACCTCCATAACACCACAGGAATGGGCAAATAGTGAGTTTCCACTATGAAATTATTAAAAGGACATAGTGTATCTTTTGGATTGCAGACCTAAAAGCTTTGCCTAAGGAGCTTGGACTGTCCACAATAAAAGTGTTTATTTTGAAGTTAGGAGGTTGAAAGGTTTATTTGACTAGAGGGCTGATTTCACCCCTCCCATCCAAAAAACAAAGAGGGGTGATCCCCCAGAAGAGTGAAAAATAGGAAAAGGGATGAACAAGTGACATGGGAGGGGCAGCCCAGCAAAGCAGCCAAAGATGAAACCCAGGTTTCTCTTTAAACTCAGTCGTGGCCCCTTGTGAGAAAGAGCAAGAGCACAGCCCCTTGTGCACAACTGGGCTCTTGGGACCTGAAGTTCCTCACAGCAAACATGTAAGGAAAGAGTTATTTATGATATAATAAACACATTGCTGCTGTTCAAAATAGAGAATTTGCTTTTTTGAGATCTCTTGCTGATAGGGGATAACATGTAAAAACGTGCTGTAATGGAACTTTCAATTACAAACTGCATCCAAGTGTAATAAATTTGATATTGCATTAATTCATGTTAAATTAATTGGATTCTGTCAGTCCTGAATCCTGGTAACCACCTTATCTTGCCATACAACTCATTATCTTTGTGTTGTGAAAGGATATTTCATTTTCAAGGCGACTCTAGGGAATATTAACTGTACCATATTCTAATAAACATTTAGCTCCTAACAAATTAAAGACATGAAGTATACTGCACATGTGGTTCCATTATACATAGCAACTTATAGCAATGATCTGCTGCTCTAAATCTCTTAATTCAAATCATTTCAGCAAAACATATAGGGAAGTATGGGGCAGTATTTATGCATTATACAATACAGAATGCATTTATCTGTGCTTAGGACATTCCTCATAATGAGAGGCATAACCTCCTCAGTGTTCTGTGTTCTCATAACCACCAAATGCCATTTAAAGCCCTTTAGAGCAAGGATTTAGGAATCAGTGTTCCTACTGATGAGAAATTTGATATGACTAGAAAAGCAAGCTCCAGATTTACCTTCCCAAACTCACAGAAAATCTCCATGCCTTTGTTTGCATCAGTAGAAGTGGAACAGAACAGCACTCATTTAACAGCACTAGATTTACTTTAGCTTTGAAAGACTCTGGCTCCATAGGCAAAAATGGTAGGAAAACTGAAAAGCATGTTTTATGAGGTGCCAAGCTTTCTAAACTGGAATTAGAGCAGGATAGCCTCCTGAAAAACTACATAAATGACACAGCTTTTAACTCCTAGACAGGTGACACAAGCAAATGATGGTTTATTTGCTTTCCTTGAGTGTAGCTGGAGAACAGCAGGGGCCTGTGGGAGGGAGAGGAGCACATCTCTCCGCAGTGCTGTCATTGTACATGTCTGCACTGTGCTTCCCACCATCCGTCTGAGGGTGGATGGGTACGTTAGCAGGGTACAATTCCAATCCCACAGCACTTCTGTTCCAACAATACACAGAGCATTATTTAACTGTTGCCTGATTTAGATCAGTTCTGACACCTAACCAGTAACTTCCATTGGGAACCATTTCAGGAGGCAACTTTTTTTCTCTAAGGAAGCTCTCCTGAAGGACCAGGAAAACTTTGTATGGCTGTGTTGCACTGAAAGAATTGACTCTTTATCCCACAGCAAATCCAAGCTGACAGTGGCTGCCGGAGGAGGCAAAGGACTTCAGGAATGCCATAACCCCATGCACACCGGATAAACGGATGCTGTGCAAGCGGAGCGGTAGAGAGCCAAACCACGGCCCAGCGCGCAGCCCGCCGATCGCCCTTCCCAGCCAGCTCGGGGGAATCGCCCGAGTCACACACGGACTGAAAGGCTCGATGGCAGCGGCAGCCCGGNTTCTCACCGCCGCGGCGCCGCCTCACGGGCCGGAGGAGGCGGTGGCGCTGTGCGCACGCGCGGGGCGTCGCTACGGCAACGGCGCGGTGGAGGCTCGGCCGTCGTGTGCGGGGCGTGTGACGGGGGCAGCGTCACCCCCCGCCCGCTGCGTGCGGCCCCTCACAGGCCCTCACAGACCCGCACCGCCCCGAAGAGCCCCTCATGGCCCCAGAGCTCCTCGCGGCACCTCAGAGCCCCTCACGGCCCCTCAGAGCCCCTCACGGCCCGGAGCCCCTCACGGCCCCAGAGCCGCTCGCAGCACCTCAGAGCCCCTCACGGCCCNCGCCGATCGCCCTTCCCAGCCAGCTCGGGGGAATCGCCCGAGTCACACACGGACTGAAAGGCTCGATGGCAGCGGCAGCCCGGCACCAGCGCCCCGGCCCAGCCCCTCCCGGCTGCTTCGGAGCTCGTGTCTGGCTCCACGGAACAGTGACACGCTCGGGTTCCCGGCGAAGGCCGGGTCCTCCCGGTTACGGAGCGCGAGGAAGCGGACGGGCGCCAAGCTCCTCGTAGGCCCGTCAGAGCGCGGCTGTCCCGCAGGGGGCTGCGCTGCCTCCCGGTGCCGCCGCCGGCACTGCAGGTTCCCCGGAGCGGCCGCCCCTGACCGACCCCCCGCGCTCAGCCCCGGCCCCGCGGCCCGNAGAGCCCCTCACAGCACCTCAGAGCCACTCATGGCTCCAGAGCCCTTCATGGCCCCTCAGAGCTACCCGTGGCCTCTGAGAGCCCCTCACGGCCCCCAGAGCCTCGCACGGCCCTGCAGAGCCACACACAGCCCCATTCCAGCAGGAGTGGGAAGATGCTCAAGCCAGCAGGCTGAGGAAGATGTCGCATCTGTGGCTGATGTAAGGCATCTGCTCGAAAAAAGTGGTGTTTTGATTAGGGTCTGCATCTCCTTGATGCTCTGCAGCAGTTTGCCTGGACAGTCCGTGCAGGACAGTCTGGCAGAGGTGATACAGGTGAGTGTGTGTGCCTTGAGTTCAGGATACACAGCATCAGACATCAATATCAGCACCACACCTAGTGGTAATGGAGCTCACAGTTCTAATACACTGAATTTTACAACTTTCCGTAATAATCCAAGTACTTTCATGACCCACAGAAATAAGTATTTTTTAGGTATTTAAGCGACATAGACTCTGCTTGAGCAGGTGGAGGTAAGGCAGGAACAGCACTGTCTGAGTACTGAACACAGTTCTGTCCAGGGAAGGCACGGCATCGGGTGCGTCTCTCCCCACCAGTTGCAAGAGTAGTGGCAGTCCTCAGGAACACTAAAAGTACTTTAATATCTTTCAGTTGGAAGCATTTACAAAATAAAACGTATTATTGTCAAGTATAGTATGGTAATATGAAAAATAATAATTGTATTTATCAACTGGTCAGAGCTCTAGCTCTGATGGGCCTGGTCAGGGCTCATCGCTGGCTCTGCTGGCTCGCTCGCTATCGCTCTCTGGCGGCAGCGCGGGCCCGCGGCGGGGCAGCGCCTGTCACCGGCACGGGCAGCGCGGCCGCCTTGTTCCGAGCGCATCCCGCAGTGCCCGGGGGACATCTGCGCCCTGATGGCCGACACTGGCGTTCTTCTGCTGTGTTTTTCTCCTCAGTAGTGCTGGTTGTTTGAAATAAGGAAAATGCCTTGTACAATTCCTTTAAATGCCATTTTAGGGTAGGAAATAATCCCGGTTCCAGATTCGGCAGCTTCATTTTGAAATGAAAAAGGTTAAAAAGCAGGCATGGTGTGTGCTCTGGAAAAAACAGCACGAGATGGAAATATGTGTGTAACTTGTTCTCTGGGAATTGTTTTGAGGAGCCACACTTTTTAGCACAGTCGCTTTATGACCTGTCATCCTTCCGAAGCTCCTTTCAGTAACCTCCAATTTTAGCAGCATTTGTGAAGGTTTTAGAGAGGGTTCCGTGACTGGAAAACATCATTAAAAATGTGTCCTGTCTGCCTAAGTTACAGGAAGAATTAAGAATTTTTTTAAATTTTATTTTTAACTAAATTACTAGATTTTTTTAAAGCTACTGGAGCAACTTCTTGTTTTCTAATGATTCCTAGTAACATTTTAATTGATTTACAGGTAAACTAGTTTTTTCTTGTTTTAAAAATATCCTGCGATCAGCAAATCTAACTCTGATTATTCTGGCTTGGATGTGTGGTTATCAGTTATAAAGATTCTGCAGATGGAAATTATGTTGGTGCATGCACTGGAATAGATGCTGGGTTCTAATATCAGATAGATTGTCTGATTTTGGTTAATTGGTGTAGAGACTTATTTTTAAGCACTGGAATTACAATTTTGGAATTGTAAGGTATTTAGGGAGCAGATCTGTTGACTGAGTACATTATGCCTTTTCTGAGCATTTTAGAATACTGAGAGTTTCTTTTTGCAGAGAAATGTTAAACTACTGACCCGTATATGTTCTTACATTCTAAAGAGACACTTTTTTTTGCTTTCTACCACGAAGTACATCAGGCTGTATTATGCTACATGTTTGTATATGTCTTATTTTTAATTTGAGTACTATTTCTCTGCAAGCTCAGCCATAACAATGTACTGTTTCATTGGATCAGTAGTAACTGTAAACCAGTCATTGCTAATTAGCTCATATGGGAAATTTAACCCTGAAGATTCTGATTTTTCAGGATTATATTCTGTGAAGCACTGTCTTCATTCGGGAAAAATAGCTGCTATGACTGCTCTTCTGTAATAAATTGTCTTTTGGCAGCTGTATTATAGATGCGTGCTAGTGCTTTTTCTGGGGTTGTGAAGACAAACTTAGTAATGATTAAAAGAAAGGTTGAGCTTTTTGGACACCCTTTTTGAGTTGTAATGCTGATACATTTCTTTTGTACAAACTTGAAATCTCAACACAGTATTACATGTTTGTTGTGTTTGTATGTCTTTGTAAAGGAAAAGGGTATGTCCAGTGGCAGTCATAGTGTTTTCCTCCCCATAATATCTGTGTGGTTAGATTTATGCTCTCTTTGTAAGAATGCAGTTGACTGCACTAGGCTATACCTGGTAGTACAAATGGAGGATTTCAAATTACTAATAGGTTGAAAACTGCTTCAGCTACTGGGGTTTTATTTTCCAACTTACTGGTCTCTGTGGAGAAGTGTAAGTGACCAGAAAACAATGAGAATAAAACAAATCTACAAAAAAAACCTGAACAATTTTTTGCCCAAGCAAGCCAGCTTCCTTTTGAGTTCTGTGCTGGCACAGCTGTATCATTAAAAGTGCTTTTTTTTTCTTTTCATAAGCAATAAAATAATTTCACAACTGTAATGAATGCACTTCCTATGGTACATTTTAATTATATGCAGCTAATGATGGCACAGCTCGTCATTTCAAAAATTGTCTCATTGGCATTTATGACTTGGTGTAAACGCTCATATATCATGGGATTATTTGAAAGAACTGAAACTTTGAGAGATGTCAGGTTTGCTGTGTTGAGGAAAGTGACTCATTAAACAAGAGGTGCTGGTTTGCAATGGGAGACTGTAGAGCACATTTAGGCTACAAATATTGGAGTCAACAGATTTACTGAAAAAAGCTCTGTTACTGGATGTCATTTTAAAAAGGGGTATCTTCGCCGTGAAACTTTGCAAACCGCTAAACTGAAGAATCCAGGCTATATCATGATTCAGAAGCATTTAAAATAGGCATCAGTCTCTTCTGCATCTCAAAAGCGAAAGTTACAGGGGAAGTCACCTTTTCTGTAAATGGATTTACCAGCACAGGTCTTTAGAACTGTAATGTCATAGTGTGAGCAAATGAAAGAGCTTAGGAGAAAAAAAATCTTTTAGTCAGCAAATCTTCTTTTTAATGATTTATTTTTAAAGGTCAGAAGGTGACTGTTACATTAAAAAAATAGTTGTTTGTACAGGATAACCTTCCCAGATGAGATACAACCCTGTCCTAAACCTCTGTGTCTGCAGCCTAAGTTTCCCAGAGCTGCTGGGTGACAGTTGGGTGTAAGGTAACGCTGAGCAAGAACTATTTGAAAAGAAACATAGATAATGTTTAGCTTTTCTTTTTGTTTTAGTTATTCCACAGATTTTCAGTAGATGCTAAATTTCTTTGATTTAGGGGAGGGAAGGACTTTGCTTTAAAACACACCAGATAGGAATCTTAGGACAGACTTTTCACACTCAGACAGCTGGAGCAGCTGTAGATTCCCCACTGAAATGAAAATGCAACAATTCAAGATTTAGAAAGGCAGAAAGTGTGACCAGAGCATTAAATAGAAGGGCCATATGATACCAAAATTAAGCTCTGTGTTTATTATAAAGAAAATCCTTGTTTTAGAAGGGAAAAAATGAACTTGTTCCACCACTTTCTTTTTTCCTCAGGAGAAAACACAGAATATATCCTAGGTAATAAATCTGTTTTATGGCTCACATGAGAAAGGGTGGAGAAACTCCCATTATTTTCTTCCCAGAAACTGAAATACACATGAGCTAACATGGGAGACACTGGGATTTTCATCCAACAAACACACAGCTGGCTTCTGCTTTTAATATTTTTCTAAGCCTAATAATTTTTCATTTGATTAGCTGGTGGCTGACAAAACTATCACTTGCACAGTGTTTTGTATATTTAGTAGAGTAGGTGTGATGCGAAAAAGATACTGTAATGCATGCCCAGAAGCATAACACAACTTGTTCAGTTGATGAGAAATTTCTGCTTGCCTCTTCTTAAAATGCAAGTTTCTATCATCAAGATTTGAGTTTGAATATCAAGAAAGTAACTTCTTGACAAGTAGAAACAGTAAGATTTGAGGATTATTTTTTCTTAATTCACGTTGTAGAATTGTGTGGTGCTGTGCACATATAAATAAATTGTCAGGAGTCAGCCGGCAGTCCAGAGTGCCAGTTTTGCTATGAGAAAGCAATGAGACTATTTGAGAGAAGAAATGTCCTAGTTAGATGTTAGAAGGTGGGAAAAGTAAGAGCTGCAAACAAGATATTTCAAGGACTTTAAGTGTACGCAGTGTGAGTTGTGGAGAGACCCATGGACACACTTAATGTGAAAAAAACAACAGCAGCCACCTACAAACCCACCCAGACAATGAGATAAAGTGAGCACAGACATAAAGGTGGGAGAAAAGGCCGTCTAAGAATGAGAGCTATGTCTGAGCAGACCTCTGTAAAGCCATGGATTCCCAGTTTGAAATCAGGAGGGAGAATGGCCTATCAGAACTCCTTCGTGTGTATTCTGCAGAATAAAGAAGGCATAATCAAGAATCCGGTATCCTGTTTTGCACTGACCATTCATGCCAGGGACAAAGCAGGCTGGTTTCTTTTATGTTGACTGTCCTGGTGTTTGAAGTGCTGAGCTGTGTTGCTGTCTGTGTGTTCTGGGCAAAGCAATGCTAGCACATTTCCTAAGTAAGCAGCAGGGGAAGAAGAATGCAGTTTTATCCCAGATTGGTAGGTCTGTATTGTCCAAGTGTTTAGTATGTTCCTTGTTATTTTCAAAAATTCCAAAACAACTTGACGTGTTCTGCAGGCAGGGGAGAATGTGGGCTACCTCCACTTGAATATTGTGTGATGACTTGTCTGGTTTTGATTTGTAGTCATTTATAAGTTGTAGATATTCAGAACTGTGTAAGAAATTTGTAAGTGAAATTACTTTGAAGCTACGGGTTCATTGCATAGCCAGACCTCTACCTTTAATGTCCTGTCACACAGTGGCTGGCTGGAGAAGGAATGATTTTGTAAGGACTAATAGAATCTCTGGATTGCGTATCTACGTTCTGACCTAGCTCCATTACACTCACTAGGTAATTGTTGACAAGTTCAAACTCTGTAACTAGAGGGTTATGACTTTGCTAAATGCTATGAGTCAATATATGTTCGTGGACAAGGAAAATTACCTTAATGGAAAAATAGGAGACTACTGAAGTGGCAGTAGATCAACATGGGAGCTCTCTTTTGGTTGTATCTGTCTTAGAGGCTCAGTGCTGCTAGGGACCAGAACGCTGTGGTGTATGGTGCTGTTTCCTGGCACACGGAATGAGTGAGCCTGTATCGGGGATGGCTGGTTCCAGCTGAGTGTTTCCCAGTGCAAAGGCCCCGGTAGCAGTCTCTCCAAAGGAAGTAAAATCAGTGTGGCCAGCTTCACTGTCCACCTCCTTTTTCCTCAGTCTGCTTTGTTAGAATTTGCATCTCTGTCCTGCCAGTATTTAGCTATTTGCTCTAATAAATTTCTCTCCTGTAATAGGCCTGTTTGACCTTCTGAAGCTGTACTTTGAATTCTTGCCCCTGTGTTAGATCCTTTGATTGTTTTGTTCCCTGACGTATGAGATGATGCTCAGGTTCTGAGCCGGGTGAACCACGTCCCTGTGTTGACTGGAGGGGATGCGTTCCTGACGTGCAGCTGGGGACGCTGCTGCTTAGGAAAGGCCCTTGGAGCAGAATTGGTTGCCTTGGTGGCACCACCTTTCCTGCAGTGCAGCACGGTGGCCTGGCTTTTGCACTCTGGTCCCTTGTTCCAGGTGCAGAGGGCTCCTCACCCGACTTGTAGTAGGTTGCACAGAGGGAGTGAGTCCATAGTGCTGTGCCAAAAAAACGTGATAGTCTGAGCAGCAGGGTCTCCAGCCTGCTACAGTTACACAGCATTTGAGCTCTTTTGCTCTTGGTAACAGTTTGACCTTATCCATCCCGACTCTCAAATCTGAGAGTAGTTGTGACATGTGACACATGCAGGACTTTTTAAATTTCAGGTTTTTTTCTAGTTGTGTGTTTAGGCCTCCCTCCTTTCACTTCAACAATTGAGGGTGTTGGTTGCTTCCTCATGTTTGTATAAGAAAAGCTTTTTATAGTCCATTTTTCCAGTTGGTGTATGTACTTCCTCCGCTGTAGCGTAACACGTCATTCTTCCCGCTCCCTCCCAGCCTCTGAAGCTAATGGAAGACCTTCAGAGTTGTTTTATTTGCAATAAAAATGGAGCTGTGGGGTTGGGAATGGTCATTATTCCTGCCTCAAAATGTATTCTTCAACAAGTTTTATTTTGTTCTTGGTAAATGAGAAGGATGTAAGGAAGCAAGGAATAATCAGCAGTATTTAGTTTTATAGGACATTTAGTTTGAACTGGACATTTCTAGCTCAGTTTTTGTTTAGCTGAAAATCTATCAAGACAAACGAAAGTTTGTCAGAAACACGAATGGAAGTGGGCTGTATTCTTTTTATTGACAGAAGAATTCTTAATGTAATGCCAATGTGAACAATTTTTCAGTGTCATCCATCCCAGCTTCTGCAAGGTAAGAGCTGGAGTGAAGACAGTCTAGAAGCTTCACATCCATCCATTATTTAGCCTTGTAATGGTGAGTCTGGCACACTGACAGCTCTTGACCCTTGCACATTTGGAGCTGTGCTGGAGATCTTCCCTCGATGTAACATCAGTTACACTAAAAAGAAAGGAGGGTGGCGTGGCCATTTTCATGTCATTGGCTGACAGAGTCCTGTCCCTGGTCAGGACTGCGTGCACTGCATCCTCCTTAAGGACAGTACAGCACCTGTTTTGCCACAGCTTCACTCCTGCTTGTTGGTTGTTTTTATCACCATTTCTCCAGGAGCGTTACTTAGCCCCAGAATAGAATTAGTAATATTTAATATGGCAGCCTTTTTTCCCCTTGTCTATGACAGATAGATTATTTGGAATATCTACTGGGAATGCCCTCTATTTCCAGTGATTTGGATGGTGTTCCTCAAGAAATACTATGTTTTGGAACTATTTTTTCAATATAAAGTATTTTTTTAATATAATCTTGCAACGTTTTCCAACACTAATGAACTAGCCTAGGTCCTTCAGTGGAAGGGCATGTGCAGACATGGCCTTTGTGGATAGAACTGCCTCACTGCTTCAGATCTTCACTATTTTTAGCCTCTATATGACTTTGTTTTTCCCAAGTGTCTGGTTCTAAGGTGATATGGTAAATAACCCAGTCAGGGCAGGAATTCACTCTTTTCCCGTGTACTACGTTAAGCTTACAGCAAAAAAATAGATCTGAGAATTCTCACAGCTTAAATCTTACTGTGGGATGTCTAAGGTCCTGACAGGTAATTCTTTAGCTACTTTTGTATTCTGCAGTTTCTCTATGAAAATAACATTTCAAAGGCATTTGCTTCTTTTATTGCTCCACTGCTAAATAATTGAAATCAGCACTTAGCATTTAATTATAGTGATTTTATATAATAAATATTGTATAGCGCCTGATGGTGTAATTGGACATTTTTATAATAAGCCCCTATTTTTTAAAACAAGAGAAGAATCTCTGAAATTCATGCCTTCATGCTTGTGCCCATTAAATGTGGTTATCATTATCTAGTGACGACATATGTTCTTCCTAACTAGGATGCTCTTCTCTTTCATGCTGATGCTATCTCCATGCTAGATTATTCCTGTTCCTAGTAGCACCCCAGGGCAGTAGTGAGAAGTAAATGTGTCCCATATGGCTGCTTTAGAAGCAGTTTTGGGTGTGGGGAGATGGGAGAGGAGAGACAATGGGGTGAAGAGACAGTGGAGTCTGCGTGCCCTCACTGTCCCAGAAGTAGGGCAAGCAGAGGGGCAGCAGGGCCGTGGCTTTCTGTACTGTCAGGCTGCTGGGAGTAACGTGGGAGTGCTGCAGTGGGACAGGGTGCAGTTATTTGTTGTGCCATGCGGGAGGAAGGAGCCAGGGAGGAACTGTGACTGAGTCACCCCTCTTCCTGGAGCGCCTCCTGGGGTGGTGCTGCTACGGGCAGCCCAGTGCAAGACTGAGCCTGAAGGCTCGAGCGAGCTGATTGCAAATATTTTGCAGAAGTCTTATTTTCTGGTAATTGCTTTAACATGATTCAGTGTTTTCTCTTTTGTCTGATCTTGTTATGAGCCTTCTTGCCTGATCCTTCACCCGCTGCTGTGGAAGCAGGGCAAGCGTTCCCACACCTCGTGTCCCATTCCTGCTGTCTCTGGCCTCTCAGGTTCAGTGGCTGTGAGTAGGTGCTGTTCAGTACAGCCGACCAGTCATGTGTCCTTTGGGAAAAACGACTGATCCTGGAACTGTTCTTGTGAAGCCTTTGAAACTACCAAGCTATATCAGATAGTGGAGTTTAGAGCAATTTGTAGATTTGGGGTCCAGGTACTCTTTGCCAGTTCACATTTCTAGTGATTTGTGAAATTAGAGCTCCTGTGGGAACCTGGAACCTTGCTTCTGAGGCAAATGTTGTGTATGAACTGAGTCCAAAGCACCCAGTCTTCAACAGATACATGAAGAATGGCTAGGATTTAGGTTCCGGTGGGTCACCAACAGTATTTACTAGAGACTAATAATAACAGTGAACAGACTCATTCCATTCCCAGTTCTCTAGGGTTTTTAAAATCCAGCAGAACCAGCAAAATACATAAAGCCCAGCCACTGAAACCCAGCCAAGTTTTGCAAAGAATACAATGGTAACTTCAGATAAATATAAATTGTGCTCTTTAAATGTACAGTTTATTTAAAAGGAGTTATTTTTCCAAGCCATAAATGTACCAATAACTAAACCAAGACATAACCGTGGTTAAGAAATTTAAGATTATAAGGTTTAGAAAAAAACTTTCTGATATTGTTAATGCTTTTGTTTAACCATGTGATTTACATTTAGTCCCAGTTAGAATAATTAATACATATATAGCTTTATAGCAGACCAGACACTTCTCAGAAGCAACTGACTGGTTTGTGTTATCACATTTGTTCAAGGAGGGTGGAGGGAGAAAGGTGTAGAGTATAGCTCACTTGCATAATCTTTTTCAAGTGGTAGAAAAAATCTGTCTCACAGTATACCTACAAGAAATACATGGGTGCTCATAATTCATATTATCCCATAAAATTTAGAAGAGCATTCAGAGACTGCAAATGAAGGTAATTTATGTATAAAACCTCATCCATGAAGAATTTATTGCCATAGTAGGTATAATATACTTTGGCACAGACTTCTTCCGTGAAACTAGTACTTGCAGATTTGAGAAAGGAGCATACCAGAGACCTTGCAGGTTAAACTGTAGTCTGGTTTTATACAAAGCACATTACAATGAAGACTTTTCTCTTTTGAGAGAGCTGTAGTCAGTTGGTGCGTTAATGTGCCATGGCTGATGTGTGTGAACATCTTCAGTATGCAAGTAATATCTTTAAAATCAGTGTTAGTTTAGTGGTGCTACCTTTGTGTAATTATTGATGTTTATTAATGTTTTGAACCTTAGAGGGAACTGGAGAAACTGCACAAGTGCATTCCTACAAAATATTTTAATTTGCAGTATCTAAAAATGAGTATGCGCCTCGCAAGAGGTTGTTTGCTAACCATGTAGTGAAGCCCAGGCCTCATTCTTCTTGCAAGGACTGCACTGGGAACATGGGGCCTCATCTTCCTCTCTGCACTGGAGCAAAGCTGCCAGATAAAGGCCCTGGGATCCATCCATCTCATTGCCAGTTTGAGACAGAGACATTTCTGGGTGTCCACAGGGAGGCGTGGCTCCTCTGTCCCACTAGATTCTTGCTGGTAGACTTGGGCACGTGGTGGCCGAAGTGAGGCCAAGGCAAGGCTGCGGTTGCATTGCAGTGCTGTCGTGCACAGCCTTGGGGAGATTTCAGCACTGTTCTCCTCAGTGCTTGGGTGGCTCATGCAGCTGGAACAAAGATATTTTCCTTTTGTTACTCTTGCTGGACTCTTGATTTTTGTTTTCTTTTGAGATTACATTGTGCACATAGGCTTTTATAGTTGCTGCCTCTCTTTGACCCAAACACTTTTACTTCCATGGAAGCTAATGACATTAAATGCAAATCAAGGCAACCCATTGCAACTCCAAGACTTCTGCATAATACAGCGTAAACTGAAGATAGGGAAGGATTTGTTTTACCAAAAACGATGCCATTTAAATGCATGTAGCTGGGAATGGAGAGAAGCAGCTCCTAGCATGATATAAGAGGGATTTTGGCTCACATCAGCAAGGAAAGCTACAGGGCATATAGTTATAAAAAAGGACCAGAGTTCTCAAGCCCTGATGTAGAGCAAATAGGAATTTTAAAATGCACTTTCATAAGGTACACAGTGGTGTTGGGCAGCAGTCTGCTAGGCTTGGATTATCAAAGAATGTTATCAATTCCTCTGGGATTTTAACTGTTAATTCCAGGAAGTCTAGGTGTTTCAGGAAGTGCTATTAAAATATTATGTTATTTCTTCCGGATGTAGATCCTTGGACAGTACACTTACACTTAGCCTTTTCTCTGTTGGCTTGCTCTGCAGGAGAAATCCCAAACTATTGAGAACAAAGATAACTTCCTGTGCTAGGTGTAGTAGCTGGAATTATCTCTGTTGTATAAAGAAATAACTTTTCTCTTGAAAGTGACGTGGGATTTTTGTTGTCAGTGATTTATCTCATCAAGGATGTCATTTTGCCGCTAAGAAAACCTCATTGGACTCATATCTGAAGTACTGTGTTCAGTTCTCTGCTTTTCCAGATGGATTTAGTGGAGTTAGGGATGGTGCGGAAAATGGCAACTGAAACAATTTGGGGAAATGGAACAACTGTCGTATGAGGAGAGATTGACAAGTCTGATACTTTTCAGTTTAGAGAAAGACAGATATTTATCATTGAGATTTACAAAATCATGAAAGTGATAAAAAAGCCAGATGTGCAACTGTTGCCCTCCAAATCTTGCAATGTAAGAACTAGAGGGCACTTAGTGATGCTAGTAGATCAGGTTTAAAACAAAGAAAAGAAAATAGTCCTTCGTTTTCTGGAACTTCAGGTAGTGAAATTTTTGCCATGGTAGGTAGCAAAGGCAAGGATATCAGCAGGTTCAAAAAGCACTTTCATAGACAGAAATGGAACTGCAAATGGACAGTGAAATTGTGTGCCCTGTAACATCGTTTATACGGCAGTTGTGCATGGGGGAGTATGGGGGCGGGAGGAAGGGACTACAAAAGCGGCCAGGCTCCTGTCTTTTTCCTGAACTGTATCTCTAAATAGCATGGCACTGGTGGAAATCAGGTACTAGGCCAGATGGACCAGTCATGCAACCTTGCAGGGCATTCTCTTTCTGCCATACAGTACTATACCATATTCTACTTTGAAAGAGTTTTATTGTTAGTGCAATGAATTCTCATAAGGATAATCAAGAAAAAAGTGGTAGCGTGTTCATACTCCATTGTTGATACCTGAAACATTAATGTGTTTTAAAGTCTGATCCACTGATAGTCAAATGCCTGCCTGTTACTGTGCATGTCACTAACATGGCATTTGTTTGGAAAATGTACGACTTGGAAAATGAATTTTAAGTTTGTGTGTTTATTTTTCTTGGCAAAGAGTTTTGGTTGTCTCAGAAGGGAAAAGCTATCCAGGTGCAGTGAAGCTGTGTGGTGCCATGAGTGCTCTGGCAGGAAGATATGCAGGACAAGTATGCAGGAAGCTGGATCAGAGTAGTTTCTTCATGCTCCAGTACTGTGTGCCTCTGAGATGTCTTTGTGCTGCTTCCAAGTAGGCCAAGTTGAGCCAATGAAACCACAGGGACTTTGGGCCCACCACATCCACAGATCAGGGACCCAGAATTTGGGTTATGGTCCCTATTCCAGGCACTGGGCTTTAATGACACCCCAGAGCTGGGGTGGCATCCCTGCAGTTTGGAGCATCCTCCCCAAGCACCCTGTTCGTGCCTGCCCTACTCCCCCAAGGCTTTAGGCTACTGCTTCGTACATAGCAGCTCACTCTTTCATTAAATCTGTAGCATTCAGAGGAGACCTGCAAAGGCGGGGGACCAGGGGGAGGAATCACTACTTCACTTTAATATAGGACACAGAAAAGTTCTTTAAAATGTGTTTGGGTGGAGGGTTTTGTAAAAGAAATTGTCTTCTGTAGGTATTTTGTTTTGGTTTTTTTGTTTGTTTGTTTGGTTGGTTTTTTTGTTTTGTTTTGTTTTGTTTTTTGGTAACATTAAGCATATCAACAAAAACGTTCTTTGCTTTAATTAGAGAATGTTCATATGGAGACTTTTGAATATATGTGTAGTTCCTGTACTCCGGGTACAAGCTTTTAGTAGAGATACTTACATGAGCCATAAACTGTATGAGTGGATCTTAGGTCAGCTCATTGTGTCTGAGGAAACTGGTGGTGCTCTGCTGTTGATGAGAAATCCACCATAAACAAATCCTCACTCATGGTCTCAGGTGTGTGATTGGGAAACACGTTTGGCTTTTAATCAAAAGAAATTGAGTGTTTGGTTCTTAGGAATATCTTTTCTCTTGTTTCAATGAAGTAAATGTTAATGCAAATAAAGAGCTTAAAGCAGTCTGACTAAAGCCTCAGCTAATTGAGCTTTGGTTCTGTGAGAGTTGGGATGTCATCATCCTTTTGTTTTCCACTTTTCTGGGGAAGTACTTCAGCTATACGGCAAAAATAAACAAAAGAAACCTTTTGAATCGTCACACTTAAATACATCTATGAATATTTTTAGTTACTGTTTACTCCTTGCAAATTTGTCTTGATCTGAAAAAACATTTCAGATGTATTGTTTTCCTAACAAAGATTTGACCTTCATCTTTATACACGGTTTCACTGTTCTTCCTATCAGCATTTAGTTCAAAGGAGCGCTTCGAAGCACGCAGGCAAAAACCAGTTCCATTGTGTAAAATAGAAATGTGTGTTTTATATCACAGGAGTTTAGAGAACAATGCAAAGGTCAATTGTGTTGCTTGCTCTCCTGTCACATGATGTGGGTGTGTATATGAATGCATCCCTGGAATTCCACTGTGGGATCTGCATCTTTGAAGCTGATGCTAAAATTACTGCCGAGGCTCTTCCAAAGGCGGATACTGATAGAAGATTCAATGAAATCGAAGGTCGCCAGTCTGGTAGGCGTTGAAAGATACCTGGCTATGATACTATTTCTGATTTAATAATGCGAATGGGAGGCTAGCCCTTTGTAATAATTAGGACTAATTACTGAAGAGGTGTTGACAGATGGGCTAAGAGGAAACAAACTGCCTTTATCCAGTGGCTTAGAGTCAGATTACTAGTCTTGTGTTATCTGTTTCTCAGAAAGTAGAAGCTTCAATCATTCACTAAGTCTTCAAAGGGGAAAGGGATCCTAACAATATACAGGATTTGGGATGAAGCTATGAAATAAGTCTTTGACTCAAAATGGCTAAATTAATCTCCTTTCCGTAAATTATCATACTTTTAAAGTTTGAGTTACAGATGGAGAATCTGATTGTAGTACTGAAAAATACGTGAAATCAATATTGATGACTGTCCTGTCGCTGCTTCTGCTCATGGATTAGTCTAAGCTTGGTTCCTTGCTGTTAATTATATTAATATGAATTTTTTAATTCCCTCTTATGCTATGCTTGCTATTCAGCTGAAGTGGAGACAAGGGAAAGTTGTAAGTACTCTTTCGTTCAGTGTTTGGTTTATGCAGATGTCATATCTGATCAACAGGCAGAAAATACATCTGCAGGATTACAGTTACTGTTAATTACAGTTATTTACCTTTTTAGGAGACAAGATCATGCATATTCCAGAAAGAAAACTATATATTACAATACAATTGCATTTACTGAGAAATGAGTCATTGATGTAGGATTTCCTTAAAGAGTATTTCTGCTCTCCTTTTGAATGCAATGTCCATCCAGCACGTCTGCATGGAGCAGGTACGTTTGTCCAATGTGAATGCAGTTAACAAAGACACCCAGGGATTAATGTTTTGTCACCAGAAGGAGCGCTCAGTGTGACTTACTTTAGGCAAATGATGTAAAAGTCTACCAAACCTCCATCTTCTCAAATGACTTTTAAGTGCTTTTCTCCCCACTCTCCACCATATATAGAGCCTGGTTTTCTTAGAAATGTGATAAATGTGGTTGCATTTGATAGCATTTATAAGCAGAGGTAGCTTTCAATTATTTATTTATTTACTTTAACAAAAGGGGACTTTTAATTAGTGTTTAAATATTTATAACAGTTTTATTGTGCTGTAAAATCGGTTATACTTTGATCTAGATTTTCTGGTTTGAGATAATAGGGTTGGTAAAAGTTTTCCTAATGAATTTGGTCAGAACATGACATAATCTGATTATCTGACGAAAGATTGACACTTCAGTTCCTGCCAGCATAAAAGCACGGTACAATGGGGGCTGTTCAGCACAAATTCAAAGCCTGGGAGTTCAAGTTCAGGTACGGCAGAATTGCTCAAAGTTTCAAATTAATGCAGTGAAACAGTGTTACATTTTTCATTGCATTTTTGGTCAGGAGTAATTTGTGGTGGATGGGAGGAGTGAAGCTTGAAGTTAAATGTGTAAACTGCAACTCCAGTCTGTAACTTTGGGGTTATTTCCCTCCATTTGCTAAATAGTAGTTAGTGTTACTTGTTAAAACATAAGGAAGCTAACTGGTCGTCACGACAGACACAGGAAACAGTACCAGAAACTGGGAATTAAGCATCATCAGTATTCAACCTGTTTAATGTGGAACCAGTTTTTTATTAATATCCCTCACATTTTAACAGTTTAACTGTTTAACATATGAGCAAATGCTCATACGCTTGGAGATGAGCATATTTAACTAATGCATCCTCCATGCTTATGTAAAATAGATGTAGATTTATGTGATCAAACTGGCATGAAAGAACAGTTATGTCTGAAGTGTAAGCTTAGCCTAAACTGTTAAAATAAACATTAATTTTTCATTTGATATTCAGTTAATATTTGCTTTGTAAATGTCATTCCTGTTTGCAGTAGAATTATAATGATCCCTACTAGAGTTCTTGGACTAAGTTGCTCTCCAATAACTTGGCTTATCCAAATACTTATGCTGTATGGAATAGGAATCCTGGTAGACAAAAGACACGTACTATGAGTAATTAAGCTTGAATTTTGGAGGATATTTCATAACATAAAAATACTTAATAATCTGTTATTTTGAATCATATATTTAAAAGTGGTGTACATAACACTAAGTCTTTTCTTTCTTTTAAATGCAGAAGGGGTTCTTGGAGAAAGTAAAGTGTTAAGTACCAAATGCAATGGTCTTTACTGAAATGCAGTTTGTTTCTGACCTTGAGAGGATTTTTCTGAGCTGAATAAGGATTTAAAGTTTTAATCTAATGAATCAATACAGACTGTCCACATTGCTTTGTTTCTTAAAATTCCACTTGGCATGTGAATCTCAGCGTCCCTGGGCAGGGACCGTCTCCGCCTGCAGTCAG